>MCJB01048368.1:0-49583 GCA_002018475.1 Nicotiana obtusifolia | reverse complement strand
GAATTAGCTGGCTTTAGAAGCTTTTAAAAGCCCTCTCTTGACCGACTTGGGGCTTTTAAATTTTAGCCCTTAATTTTGGCAAGTAGGTGATGCACCTACTTGTCACCTACCAATCTGCGCAGGTCTTCGGAAATACAATTATCTCAATACTCTGAGATCATATTGACAAGCGGTTTGATGCGTTGGAAACTAGACTCATAGAAATTTAATTTGGTAGGTATATCACCCCGTAATTCCGTGTAAATTGGGAGAAAAGATCAGAAACATTTGACCTAATGTTTAAGTAAAATTGTGAACCTAAGTTGCGACAACTTTTGTCGACTTTTGTTTCATAACTCGTTTGACTTCAAGACTTATGAAACGGATATTATATGATTCAAATAACTTAAAACATGACCTCTTGGTAATGTTAATCACCTCTCGATTTACCCAAAAATACGAGTTACAACATCCTTAACTCGTTTATCTTCTAATACTTGTTAACCACCCTTATACACCCTTGCATCATTTAAGACCAATAGGACTAAACTCTTATTATCTCAAAGGTAATCTCTTCTCGAACCTATGTAGACTATCTTACGGCGTAATCGAACGTGTACAAATATGGGTTGTAACAGGTACCCAAGTAGTGATCCATGGTGGAGGTGGTCCCAGTGCTAAGATCTCAACAAGCCAAGGATGGGCCTCTTCTTTCAAGGCCAACTTCTCTAGGTACTCCTTTGGCTCCATGTCCTTAAAACCCAAGTACGCATTCTGCATGTGCTGATCAAACTTCACCTTAAGGTTGCGTGCTTTGGTCACCTTTGTCCCCTTGCGAATGTGAGAAATGTTGGCATAGAACTCGCGGACAAGGTGCCCCTTGAGATATACAACCTTCTCATTAAACAACATCCATCCCTTTCTCGATCTGAACTGCTCCAAAACTACAGGGTTGTATCTATCAAGATCCCTCAACAGAAACTGTCTCTCATGTGTCAATGATCTCACCGGCCACCACATCAGAAAATTAGTGAAAGCAGCAAAACTCACAAATCTGTCTTCCTATGCTTCTTTATTCTTTGTCCGCTCAACCCCAGTGGATGTACCTTCTCCCCCTTTTTGATCATTTGGAATATCCTGCACACTAGACTTTGAAGTAGCTGGCTCAGAAGCCTGGCTATCACTTTCCGACCCCTCGAAAGTGCTGTGAGATAATGAAAACACATCCAGAGGCTCAGATCGCCCCTGTCGCCTGGACTATGCAGCTGCTTACTCCTCCGGAATAGACACGGAGTGGCCCTCGGAAGCCTCCCTAAACGGGGCATAAGAACTATACTCGGAGGGGTCTTCATGATAGGCTATAATATCGTGTTTAGTCGCTTATTGTACTCTAATTTACTACACTTTATTCATTTTGAGCTTTAATTGATAGTGTTCTACACTTATTATGTGTTTTATGCCTTGTAGGAGTGATTTCAAGCTATNCCCACCTCCAGAATGAGCATGATAACACACTAATACTACTGGATAGAGTAAAATAGATAATGCATGCTGGACTCATTGGAATCACAGTTTCAACCTTTCGAACTGGCGCAAGGTCAAAGAAGTACATCAACATCAATCCTCCCATAAGGGGGGAAACAATATAAGTACGACTACCTTCTAAGAGTAGAGTATCTTTGGGGCTCGTTCATTACATTATGTAGAATCAGAGTCGTGCAAAAGAAGGAAAAGGACAGTCTCACATACCTTATATATACTTCCCAACCTCAAGCTATGAATATTCCACTACTCCGTAGTCTACAATAAGAGAAATGACACTACCGTTATCGTTTAAGAGTTGTAACTATTATGTATCGACTGTAACTTATTTTGCGATAAAACGGACAGCACCTCCCCTATATATATGACTTCCCAAAAGTTAACAAAATCACCAAACAGCCCAAACAACATCAATAATAATCATATTAAGCCTCCCAAAACAATCCACGCACAAGTCAATCACTTCATACATACGATGGCCACCATAGTCGTGTCAAAGGACCCGGAAATGTTACGAACAGCTATCAGCCCACAACCCTAAATCTATATGGTGTTTATCCACACCCTTCCTCCTCCAAAACTCCACAAAACAGTAGTAAAACACACAGCCTAACAGCAACTCAAAACAGTCCACAAAATAGTCCGCTACAAGTGAATAACTCGAACTCACGGCTTCCGATTACCGTCCCGTGAGTTCTTACATGTATAGAACGAGTTACCAAGAATTAAAAGTAGAAAAAAATGTATGAAATAGAGCAGTAAACTCACCTTACTTGTTGAATAACTCAGCCCTTGCCTTGGTTCTTCAAACTCTAGGTTTCACCCCCAATTAGAACTTGAAAGCGAGGGAAAATCGATTAGGGTTTGTGTGGGATTTTTGGGGAGGGGTTGCAGGGGTTCAATTTCGGTTTTGAAGGTCTGAAATAATAGTGAAATAAATGAGTTTAAAATCTCTTAAAAGTCCCCTCTTGGCCGACTTTGGGACTTTTAATTTTGTCCCCTAATTTTGGCAAGTAGGTGATGCACCTACTTGTCACCTACCAATCTGCGCAGGTCTTCGGAAATACAATTATCTCAATACTCTGAGATCATATTGACAAGCGGTTTGATGCGTTGGAAACTAGACTCATAGAAATTTAATTTGGTAGGTATATCACCCCGTAATTCCGTGTAAATTGGGAGAAAAGATCAGAAACATTTGACCTAATGTTTAAGTAAAATTGTGAACCTAAGTTGCGACAACTTTTGGTAATGTTAATCACCTCTCGATTTACCCAAAAATACGAGTTACAACATCCTTAACTCGTTTATCTTCTAATACTTGTTAACCACCCTTATACACCCTTGCATCATTTAAGACCAATAGGACTAAACTCTTATTATCTCAAAGGTAATCTCTTCTCGAACCTATGTAGACTATCTTACGGCGTAATCGAACGTGTACAAATATGGGTTGTAACAGGTACCCAAGTAGTGATCCATGGTGGAGGTGGTCCCAGTGCTAAGATCTCAACAAGCCAAGGATGGGCCTCTTCTTTCAGAGCTTTAATTGATAGTGTTCTACACTTATTATGTGTTTTATGCCTTGTAGGAGTGATTTCAAGCTATGTATATGTTATAGAATGAATTCGAGTGATTTGGAGCTTTGAAGTCTGAGTAAAAGCCCAAGGGATTAAGCCGGGATTGTGTTCAGGGGTCGAGGACCAAGTCTGGACGTAAATACATGGAAAAGCGTTATTTTCTGGACTTTTGACACATATTCGACGTAAGGAGGCTAATGAGCAGTTGGAAGAACACGAGCGCAAGGATTTCATCATTCCTTCCTCACTCAAGACAAGAGTTTGGATTGAATTTATGTTTTCCTCTACTTTAACTTTATTTGTGATGAATTGCTCCATACCTTTGGAGTAGTTCTCTTTAGGGTTTGATGGATTTGGTGTATTGATGATTGTTTATGGATTATAACTCTAGTTTTATGTATTGAAGCATTTTTGGATGATTTAATTATTGCATTTATATTCACTTGTTCTTGTGATCAAGAGAGGCATAATTTGTGATATCTTTGCATTATATTGTTGGTTGAGTTCATTAATTCTTGTTAGTAATCGAAAGAGGCCAGTTAAATCATTGATTAAACCTAGTTAGGAGGAAAATCGAGAGAGGTTCTCCTAAAGACCAATCCACTATGCATTCTTGCATATCTTCACGTGCATAAATTGGTTCATCTTGTGAGGTTAAGACTTAATCGAGAGAGGAGTTTTTGCTGAACGTTTGAACTAATAATTGAGTGAATTTGAGAGACTCACTTGAACATTAGAAGTGGATTATCTAGAGTTAGATCCCAACCAATTATCTTGTATCTATCCTATCAACTCCTATTTTCTTCCCTTGATAACTTTCTTGCTTACCTTTGTTGAGATTGCCATTAGTCAATAGCTTAAGAGTTTTAGTTAATAGTAGTTAGAAATCATATAATCTCAATGGTTGATCATCTTGGATAGCAACCAAGCTAGAAACTACGAGAATACTGTTTAAATGCAATCCTTGTGGATACGATATTATACTATACTATATTTGATTAGCGAGCATAATTTAGGTGTGTGTTCTGAGCTCGTCAAATTTTTGCACCATTTTCGGGGATTGGCATTCAATAGTGTTTGAAATAGTTTGTGGTGATAATCCAAAGTGGTGCATGACTAAAACTTCTGCGAAGGAGGTGCTACCATACAAACCAGAGATAGAAAAACAACTGCGACAACTGAGGAAGGAAAGAAATATGATCGAGACCTTAGAAAAGGTTGGGCAATCCTCAACCAAAGAAATTATGGCTGGAAACGGATTTGGCTGCAAGAGAGGCAGCAAAACAACGAGAAAAAGCTGTACGGACTGCAGACCAGTTTGGAAATAGCTCCCAGACCTAGGAGACCACTTGGCAATTATGCTAGACCGGTCTACAATCAAGGATTATCCAGTGTTAAACCACTTCCAATTGCAGCAAACACTTTTGAGTCGAAGCAAAGGTTTCTTCAAGCCCTTCAGAATTGCTATGTCTTTAGAGGGAAGCCAAACGAAAATCCAAACACACAACTAATGGACTTCGAGGAGATTATGAACACCTTTCAATACAATGGGGTGTCACAAGATGCAATGTACTTAAGGGCATTCCCCTTTTCACTTAAAGATGATGCTAAGGAGTGGCTTCGGAGTTTGCCCAGTGGATCGATCATAACTTGGAGGAGATGACCAAAAAACTGCTTGATAAGTATTTCTCCTCGGCTAAGACGGTCAAGATTAGAAGAGAAATCCATAACTTCTGCCAGAAAGATGCTGAAACTGTTTTTGAAGCATGGGAGAGGTTTAAGGAGATTGTTAGAAAGTGTTAGCATAGAAGAATTGAACTCTGGATGCAACTCCAGGATTTTTGGGAAGGATTGACACCGGACTCGCATAGAACATTAAGCAATGCAGTGGGAGGCCCTTTGTTGAAGAAGACTCCAGAGGAGATAAGTTACAATTCTTGATGAGTTATTTGAAGATGGTAATCAGTGGCCCTCTAAGAGTGCTGAAAGAAGAAGGTCAACTGGTGTTCACCAAGTTGATGCTAATACATATGTGCAGGTACAGCTTGATGCTATGGCTAAAGAAATATGGAATCTTACCTTAGCCTTGATACAAAATGAGACTCATGCAGCCTGAGATATATGTGGAAGAGGACACCCTACTCATGAGTGTTAAGCCTCAACTGAGGAAGTGAATGCTGTGGGAAATCATAACTTTAATGCAATGGGTCAGAAGCACCCTGGATTTTCATAGAGTTCAGCTGGGGGTACTGCAAATGCATGGCAACAAAACAAACCCAGATTTTAGGGACAAGGAGCTCCTGGTTTTATGAATCAACAGAGGCAGTAGTTCAGCCTCAATAGCCCAATCAGCAAGGTTTAGAAGATCTTATAAAGGCCTTCATTGTGAAAACTGATGAAAGATTTGAAATATAAGGGGAAAAAAATTTGGAGAAGCAAGTGGGACATATTGCAACAATATTATGAGAGGGTTCCAGGCACTCTCCCCGCTGACACTGAAAAGTATCCCAAAGAAACGGTGAATGCTCTAACCTTGAGAAGCGGGCAAGTGTTGACAGATCCCACCCCGATCCAAAATGATGTGATACTTGAAAGAGAAAGTGGGGAGCAGCTGAAGAATGATGTTGATAAACAGAAGAAACGCCCGATGAAAATTGAGAAAAAGAAGAAGAAGGAAAAAAATTTGAGAAGGCAGGAACCTGAGAAGTGGTAGTATATGCCTGTTTTACCCTTCCCTCAAAAGTAAAGTAGAGAAAAGCTGGACAAGCAGTTTGAGAGATTTCTGAATGTGCTAAAACAGGTTCATGTAAATTTTCCATTCACAGAAGTGCTATCACAAATACCTTCTTATGCCAAATTCTTGAAGGATATCCTTACAAAGAAGAGGAAAATCGAGGAGACCTCAGTGGTCAAGCTCACAGAGCATTGCAGCGGGATATTGCAAAACAAACTCCTACAAAAGTGTGGAGATCCAGGGAGTTTTACTATGCCTTGCTCATTAGGAACTATCAATTTTGAAAAATCTTTATGTTATTATGGTGCCTCAATTAACTTAAAACCTTTATCTATCTACAGGAAACTGGAGAAGGAAATTAGAGAGATAAGGTCAGTGCTAATATCCTTGCAGCTAGCGGACAAACGACTTTAATACCCAAGGGGATGGTGGAAGATGTGTTAGTTTAGGTGGATAAGTTTGTATTTCTAGTGGATTTTATAGTGGTGAATATGCAAGAAAACAAGGAGGTCCCCCTCATCCTAGGAAGACCATTCTTAGTAACGGGTACAACAATATTGGATATATACGAGAGAAAACTCATGCTTAGAGTGGGTGAGGAGACTGTGACTTTTGAGATTAATGTAGCAAAGGAGGCACAAAAAGAAAAACCAGCTACAAGTGTTGAGTGGAAAGTGAACGGCTCGAAAGAGAAGGCTGCAGTGAGCAAGAAAGCTAACTGTGGGTTGTACCCAAAAAGGCTGAGAAGAAGCTATCTACATGGATGTGTGCATTAGTTCGGGCACGAGGAATGGAGCCCGACTTTGACGCAGACCCCGACTAGATGTTCTGGGAAGTTTCCTTTACCTTATACTTTTTAATTGTGTGTCATAGGGACATGCCACAACTTAAAGTTTGGGGTGGGGCATAATTGTATGTTGTATGTATATGTGTTAGTTTTGTTAGTTTTAGTAGTTAGAGATAGAAGATAATTGAAAATAAAAACCAAAAAAATTGAATTTTTTTTGATTTTTCCCGACGATGGATATCATTCGACAGGTTTCTTGAGGGATGAAAGTCGAAAGAAAAAGACAAAAAGATTTTCTTTTGTTAGGTAGTGTAACAAGTCCCCCTTAGTTTTTCTTTGTGCCGCGGTTCTTTTCCAAGTGTTTTGTTTGAACCGGGTGTAGTTAGTTTTTGTTTTGTAGAGTAGTAGGAAGCCTTGTGCTGTGATTTGAATTGAAAGCAATATCTCTTAACCTTATTATGCCTTGAGAATAGTAAGTGCTTTAGTTGTGATGCTTAGGATTAGTTTTTGACTCTTGTATAAGTACCTTAAATTCTATGATCTTAACTTTGCTTAACTACTTTGACTAGAGTGTCATGATAGTCCAATCTTGAGTGAGTTATGTGCCATGTGTGTGTGAGTTTTGTGTTATTCTGAGCATTGCATTTGATGTCTAGAACTTGCCCCATGTGTTTGCAAAGCAAAATAGTAGTTTTATTCAGTCTTGGTAGTGACATAGACATTTCTTTGTTGACCCAGATATATGCTTTTGCCCCCCTAATTGTTATGTATCGTAGTTAACCCCTTTGAGCATATAATCATGTTTCTTTGGCAACCACATTACAAGCCTTACCCATTGGTTTGACTTGACCATCTATTTGAACCTTAGACCTCTTGTGAGCACTTGAGTTTGTTATGAACTTTGTAAAAGTTAAGTGTGGGGTGGTTGGTTTGGCTTTTGAGTGGAACTAATGAAATAAGGAGAAATGTGTGCTGTATTGAAAAAGAAAGAAAAAATAAGTGTATGATTGTGAAAAATGTTCCTTGATAGTGGTAACTTGATGTAATTGTGCTTAAAGATGTAGGGAGTTAATGTATATTGATGTGAATGTGGAGTTATGATTTGACATAAGTGTGGGGTTTTGAATAATGAAATGTATGTATTGAAGTGCTTAGGGAGGTATAGTCACTCTTATATCCAAATATATCCTACCCATCCCATATCTTACATTATAACCTATCGAAATCCTACTTGATCCTTGAATGAATGAGCTCTACGGGCAAGCCTATGGTACGTCTTTTGTGGCATATGAATGTTGTTTCTGAGAATGAGTGAATTCTTTTTATCTTGAGTTCGTAATTGTTCTCAATTTTCATTATGTGTGGAACTACTCTCTATTGTTGTGTGAGGGTACTTAATTCATGAAGGAACGATAATGTCATTGACCTCTATGTTAGAGTAAGTGAGCGGATTATAAATAATGCGTAGTGCTTTTGAGTCAAATCATGAGGCTAGGATGTTACGATATTGTACTTAATCTGTTTTAAATATTCTTGGTGTGGTGTGCTATTAGAGTTGTGTCATATCTATGTGAAGTGTAGTTTGATTGCTCGAGGACGAGCAATGGTTTAAGTGTGGGGTGTTGATGGTAGGCTATAATCTCATGTTTTAGTCACTTATTGCATTCTAATTTACTGTACTTTATTCATTTTGAGCTTTAATTGATAGTGTTCTGCACTTATTTGTGTTTTATGCCTTGTAGGAGTGATTTTGACCTATGTAGATGTTACAGAATGAATTCGAGTGATTTGGGGCTTTGAAGTCTGAGTAAAAGCCCAAGGGATTAAGCTGGGATCGTGTTCGGGGGTCGAGGACCAAGTCTGGACGTCAAAAATCAAACAAAAATCCGTACTCTGAGAAATCCCCTCTGCTACGGGCGTGGGGCGGCTCGTGGAGCGCCGCGGCTGTGCAATTCTCTGCTGCCTGTCAGAACTAGCTCTCTGGATTTCCCCACTAATGCCTGACATGGCACGTCACCCCATGCGGTGCACCTGTATATTTTTTACAGAGTAATTTCCTATTTCGGCTAGGAGAAGGTGATTTCGTCTGCGCCCGACCCATGTTATTTTCTAGAATTTTGACACATATTCGACCTAAGGAGGCTGAGGAGGAGTTGGAAGAACACGAGCACAAGGATTTTATCATTCCTTCCTCACTCAAGACAAGAGTTTGGAATGAATTTATGTTTTCATCTACTTTAACTTTATTTGTGATGAATTGCTCCATACCTTTGGAGTAGTCCTCTTTAGGGTTTGATGGATTTGGTGTATTGATGATTGTTTGTGGATTATAACTATAGTTTTATGCATTGAAGCTTTTTTGGATGATTTAATTGTTGCATCTATATTCACTTGTTCATGTGATTAAGAGAGGCATAACTTGTTATATGTTTGCATTATATTGTTGGTTGAGTTCATTAATTCTTCTTAGTAATCGAAAGAGGCTAGTTAAATAATTGATTAAACCTAGTTAGGAGGAAAATCGAGAGAGGTTCTCCTAAAGACCAATCCACTATGCATTCTTGCATATATTCACGTGCTTAAATTGGTTCATCTTGTGAGGTTAACTTAATCGATAGAGGAGTTTTTGCTGAACGTTTGAACTAATAATTGAGTGAATTCGAGAGAATCACTTGAACATTAGAAGTGAATTATCTAGAGTTATATCCCAACAAATTATTTTGTATCTATCCTATCAACTCCTATTTTCTCCCCTTGATAACTTCCTCGCTTACCTTTGTTGCGATTGTCATTAGTCAATAACTTAAGATTGTTAGTTAATTGTAGTTACAAATCATATAAATCTCAATTGTTGATCATCTTGGATAGCAACCAAGTTAGAAACTATGAGAATACTGTTTAAATCCAATCCTTGTGGATACGATATTATACTATACTGTATTTGATTAGCGAGCATAATTTAGGTGTATGTTCTGAGCTCGTCAGGTCCACCCCTACCTCCGCCTGATGTGGCCTTCTTCCGGATAGTCTTAGGACACTGAGGGGCAAGGCACCTCTGCCTCGACCCATAGAAGAGTCTCCTCTACCCTTGACAGTTTTGCTACGGCCTCGTGATCGAACCATTGTATTTACCAAAACAAAGAAGATTGTTAGTTGCACTTCATCATTTAACACAGCTAGGACTTATGTAAGCAAAGGAGAACTGTATGGACATAGTAGGGTTTCAACAGGATGACATGTTTGCAGGATATGGGATCTGTGGTCCGCACTTTTCTGATGTGTGGTTGCAGAATGGGAGTGCGTACCGCACATTTACATGTGTGACCGCCCTTCTGACAAGAAAGTTCAGAGGCTCAGTTGCTTCCTCTCTGAAGACAACACGATGGCCAAAGTGCGGCCACTGAATTTATTTGTGATTCGCACATCTGCTTTCTAGAGAGACAAGTCTCTGATAGGTGCGGACCTAAGTGCGACCATTCTAAGAATTCTGTGGTCCGCACAATTAAAGTGCGGCCGCAGAAGCACTTGCCTTCACCAGTTGCTTAGAACAACCAAACTGCGGACCAGACAAATTCAAGTGCGATTTCAAAATTGATGATCGGTCATGTTTTTTAACTTTAGATTTTTGCAATTACTTGTACAAATCAATATGGCTACACGATTTACATATCAAATCTAGTTAACCCAACCCATTTTAGCATGTATCAGTGACTACCCAGCACATGTCTACCCTACATGGACACATGGATGAACTTAATAACAGATGGCCTAAAAAGAAACTAAAAAAAATTACAATAATTAAACTAACACAAAAGATTAACATGAAGTGAAGCATACTAGATGAAGTGAGTGTACAGATGTGTGAGTGCAGTTAGGTGTGTGTGGTTTACAGTGCAAACTCAGTAAAGCTTGTAGAGCAGCAGTGATTCTATGTTGGGTGAAAAGTGTAAAATTAAAAGAAGAACTTCTATTTATACTCAGAATTTTTGAAAGAGAAAAGGGCTGAGTACGGCCGCACAATTCCATGTGCGGTCCACACAATTCCAAGTGCGGTCCACACTCCTTCACATAGGCAGCAGTGGTCTATGTAACTTGTGCTGTCCGCACAGTTTTGAGTGCGGCCACACAATTCCTCTCGCGGCCGCAGAATAGCCCTGCACTGATAGGCTCAATCTTCAGAGAATTTGCAATTTAGCACTTTGTCGCGCTTCCAAAAGTGCGGTCCGCATGTGAAATGTGCATCTGCACAAGCTCTTCTGTTGTGGCATAATTAATTCTGCAGCCGCACAACTAGAATGTGCGGTCCGCATTTTCTTCAACACTTAGCCATTTTTGTCCACCCTTCTTGCATGTAACACTCAATCCTATAGCACACTTCAAATCAAGTTAGAAACAACAAATAGCACCTAACTACAAAAGAAAAAAAAATGAAAGAACTTGTTAACGTCGCGACACGATGCAATGTCAAAGCATCTTCAAGTGAAGTAAATGACCACCACCATGTGGCTCTCTCTAACTTTATCCAAGTAGTGCTTCACTCACCGACCATTGACTTAGAATACTTCATTGTTCTTGTTCTTCAAATCCAATGCAATAAAAGGTGTCACATCAACAATTTCAAACGGACCAATCCATTTGTATTTTAGCTTTCCGGGAAATTGAGTTAAACAGCAAAACAAGATCACCCACCTTGAACTCTTTGTTCCAAATGCATTTGTCATGAAGATATTTTATCTTTTCTTTGTACAAGGACGAACTCTCATATGCATGGTACCAGAACTCATCCAATACATTCAAGTGTGCAACCGGCAAGTTAGCGGCTACATACCAATCAAGATTCAATTTCTTTAAAGCCCACATTGCCTAGTGCTCTAGTTCCACCAGAAGATGACAAGCTTTTCGAACACTAACCGGTATGGAGACATTCCGATAGGTGTTTTGTAAGCCGTCCGATAAGCCCATAACGCATCATCTAGCTTCTTGGACCAATCCGTCCGATAAGCATTCACTGTTTTAGACAAGATACTTTTTATCTTCTGGTTGGAGACTTTCACTTGACCACTAGCTTGTGGATGATAGGAAGTCGTGACCTTGTGAGCAACACCATACTTACTAAGTAAAGTGTCAAAATCCTTGTTGTAAAAGTGTGACCCTCCATCGCTTATGATTGCACGTGGAGTACCAATCTTGTAAGAATATTCTTCTTCAAGAAAGCCACTACACTTCTCGCCTTATTGTTGGGTAAGGAAATGGTCTCAACCCATTTGGACACATAATCCACTGTGACCAAGATGTAAGTGTTTCCACAAGAACTCAAAAAAGGGACCGTAAAGTCAATGCCCCAAACATCGAAAATATCAATCTCCAAGATGGTTGGTGAGAGGAATCTCATTTTTCTTTGAAATTGCACCGGCCCGTTGACATTCATCACATCTTTTCTCTAAGTCACTTGCATCCTTGTAAAGAGTAAGCCAATATAAACCACAACTAAGAACTTTGGCCACCGTTCTTGCTCCACTATGATGAACATCATATGGCGAAGAATGACAAGCACCATGAATATCGCCTTGCTCTTCTTCCGGTACACACCTGCTAATCACCCCATTAGTACAAGTCTGGAAAAGGTATGGTTGATCCTAATAATAATCTTGGCAATCTCTTTTGAGCTTCTTTCTTTGGTTTGAAGAGAACTCATCCGAAATAATTCCACTCACAAGAAAATTAACCAATTCAACAAACCATAGAACCTCTTTCATTGAAATTTCTAAAAGTTGATCATCGGGGAAGATTTCAAGGCCATCATGTGGCCTCCCCTCCTCTTCCAAATGAGACAAGTGGTCCGCCACTTGATTTTCACTACCTTTCCTATCTTGAATATCAATATCAAATTCTTGTAACAAGAGTACCCATCTCATCAACCAGGCTTTAGAATCCTTTTTGCTCATAAGATAGCAAAGCGCCGCATGGTCCGTGTGGACAATAAACTTTGCACCCATCAAGTACAGGCATAACTTCTCAATTGCAAACGCAATAACAAGGAGCTCTTTTTTTGTAACGGTGTAATTGACTCCGGATGAAAGACTTCGTTAATACGTTTCCCGAAAACAGCCCCAACCGCTACGTCACTTGCATCACACATGAGTTCAAAAGGCAAACTCTAATTTGGAGAGGTAATGATAGGAGTAGTTGTCAACTTGAGCTTCAATAGTTTAAAAGCCCTCATACAATCATCATTGAAATGGAACTTGGCATCCTTCATAAGGAGCTTACACAATGGGTTCACCACTTTAGAGAAATCATTGATAAAGCGCCGGTAGAAACCCTCATGGCCTAGGAAACTCCACACACCCTTCATCGAAGTTGGGGGTGGAAGCTTAGAAATCACCTCAATCTTCGCCTTATCAACTTCAATTCTATTCCTTGAAATTTTATGGCCAAGGACAATGCCTTCCTCAACCATAAAACGACATTTCTCCCAATTGATCACCAAGTTGGTCTCTTTACATCTAGCCAACACTTTGTCCAAATTAGCAAAGACAATCATCAAATAATCCTCAACCACCAAGAAGTCATCCATGAAAACATCAAGGTAATCCTCCACCATGTCCGTGAAAATAGCCATCATACACCACTGAAAAGTCACTGGTGCATTGCACAAACCAAATGACATCCTCTTGAAAGCAAAAGTACCATAGGGACATGTAAAGGTTGTTTTCTCTTGATCTTCCGGAGCACTGAGAATCTGGTTGTAGCCCAAGTACCCATCAAGAAAATAATAGAAATCTTGGCCGGCTAATCTATCTAGCATTTGGTCTAAGAATCAACTCATTCTTATCATTGGTAACCACAATCATGCCCCCCCTTCTTTAGGACACATTGAACTGGAAAGGTCCACGAACTATCGGAGATGGGGTAGACAACCTCGGCATCCAACCATTTGATAATCTCCTTCTTGACAACTTCTTGCATAGCCTCATTGAGTTTTTTTATGATGCTCAAGGGGCGGTTTGGCAACATCCTCCAACTTGATCTTATGCATGCAAAAGGCGGGGCTTATACCTCGAATGTCCGCCAAAGTCCATGCAATAGCTTTCTTCCTCTTTTGCAATACCGCCAATGCGAAATCAACCTGCATGTTAGTCAAACAAGAAGAAAGAATAAACGGTAATGTGGAACAAGGTCCAAGAAATTCATACCAAAGGTGTGGAGGCAATGGCTTCAACTCCAAAATAGGTGGATCTTCAATAGAAGGCTTTGTCGGAGGAGTTTTCCTATTCTTAAGATCCAAAGATAATTTTTGGGGTGCATAGTTATATGACCTCATTCCTTGAAAAGAATTCACATATTCCATGAAACCATCCATCTCGTCATCATTAAATTTGAGCAAAACGGCTTCCAACATATCACCAACGTTGATTGTAGCACGTGTATCATCAACAATAACATTGGTCACCAAATCCACAAAGGAACACACCTCATTGCTAATTGGTTGCCACATAGACTTACACACATGGAATACCACTTGTTCATTACCAACCAGGAAAGTAAGTTCTCCGGCTTCTACATCACTAATAGCCTTACCCGTAGCAAGGAAAGGTCTCTCAAGAATGATAGGCACTTCATAATCAACCTCATAATCAACAATAACAAAGTCCATCAGAAGAATGAACTTATCAACCCGGACCAAAACATCTTCAATCACACGCAACAGCCTCTTCATGGTACGATC
Source organism: Nicotiana obtusifolia (assembly GCA_002018475.1). Lineage (NCBI taxonomy): Eukaryota > Viridiplantae > Streptophyta > Magnoliopsida > Solanales > Solanaceae > Nicotiana > Nicotiana obtusifolia. Next base: position 35,232 of record MCJB01048368.1, on the reverse strand, counting down.
AGCCATTTGCAACCTCAAAGAAGTGGGTCTTGGTTGCCCAATTCCTAAAGTTCTGAAAACGAGTAGGGCATCAAATTGATACTTGCCCCCCAAGATCACAAAGAGCTTTAGCAAACTCGACACTCTCAATTGTACAAGGAATCGTGAAAGCACCGGGATCTCCAACTTAGGAGCCATGGAATGAACAATTGCACTCACTTGATGAGTGACCTTGATAGTTTCAAAATTCATTGACCGCTTCTTGGTCACATGGTCTTTCAGAAAATTTGCATAACCGGAATTTTCTCTAAAGCTTCCACCAATGGCACATTAATCGAAAGACTCTTCATCATCTGCATGAACTTATTGATTCTCACCATTTTTCTTGGAAAGTTTTTGAGGATAGGGAGGTGGGGTTTAGGCAATGGTTCCCTAGCCTTTTGCACTGCTGGTTTCGGTATGTCTATGATGTGATCTTCACCTCCTCTTGAGTCTCTTCAACACAATCATCAATATCAATCCAAACCTCATTATTTTCTTGAACAACATTATTTGGGATATCTTCCTGTTGTACCACTTGGTCATCATCTACAAGTCGCCTTCACTTGAGGTGGGTGCATTCCCACCTCTTCCACTTCTTGTGATAACCGCCATAAGATGCCCCTTATTGTTACCATCCTTTGGGTTCACCACTGTGTCACTTGGTAGTGCACCCTTAGGATGGGAATTTAGAGCTTGAGAGATTTGCCCCATTTGAACTTCTAGATTATGGTTGATGTGTTGTAAGGAAAGTTGGGCATCTGAATCGGAATTCTTTTCCATCATTTGCTTAAACATATTCTCAATACGACCCATCTCATTTTTTGAAGAACTTGAACCATGGAAAGGATAAAGAGGTGGGTTGCTCGGTTGTTGATACATTGGGGGCCTTTGAAAACCCGAGCCCCCATTGCCTTGATTGTTTCCCCAACCACCTTGATTGTTGCCTCCCCAATTTCCTTGGTTGTTTCCACTCCAATTTCCTTGATTGTTGTTATTTTGCCAATTTCCTTGATCGTTAGAACTCCAATTGCCTTGGTTATTTTGTGGTTGCCATTGTTGTTGATTTGAGCCTCGAAAGTTGTTTCTTTGCCATTGAAAATTGTTCACATATTGAACTTCCTCTTCTTGCTCATGATAATAATCATCTTGCTCAATACCACTATCATCTTGCACATAATTATCCACTCAGGTTTGCATTTGTGGACCTTTGGTCCTCTTTTTGTTCACCAATACATTAACTCCCTCCATAGCATGAACTTGCATAGGAGCTTGCACTTGATTATGTTGGGCCTTTGCTAGTTGATTCATGGTTGGCAATGGCTTGCCCATGGTCTTACAACTCTTTGTGGAGGTGTATCTTGTTGGGATCACCTTTTGGAACATTAGCTCGGGATTTCCAAGGCGATGATGTTTCCGCCATCTCATCAAGAATTTCACATGCCTCTGAAGGTGTTGTCATAAAGTTGCCACCGACCAATTTATTGTGTAAGGCCTCATAAAATTTTACCCAAAACCTGGAGATTCGTGGTGCCGAAGTAGACTTATGCGTTTATGGGTACAAACGTTTTGGGTTGAACAGAACGTTGGAGAGTTGAAGAAAATTTTTGGCAGTACAGGGCGTTTTCTGTAGTCCATTCTATAATCGTAGAATTGATCCGCGGACCGCAAATCTACTACAGAATGAAGCAGAAACTTGAGCTAATTTTAGGACCATTATACGGTCCATCATGCGGCCGCATAATCATTTCGTGGGCCGCACATTCCATCCTAGATCCAACATAAAAGTTTCCAGAGGAAAGTTCTGCGGCGCATTATGCGACCGCAGAATTGGTCTGCAGATCGCAGACTTATCACAGAGTGAATCAGAAATGCCTGTTCTAGAGGGCCATTATGTGGTCCATTCTGCGGGACGCAGAAGTGTTAAGTCGACCGCAGATCTACATTGGGGCTTCATGTTTCTAATTTTTTTTAACCCGACTCTGTTTCGATATATAGTCGTTGAAGACCATTTGTAAGGTAAAAATCTGATATCTTTAGAGAGAGGGAGTGCCATAGAGTGAAAAGGGAAGGTTCCTAAGATTATTGTCCATCAATTCTTGCTCAAAATTGGAGAATTCACAGGGAGAAACTCACAAATTCTTCATCCAAGAGGTAAGGTTCCATGTCCTAGTCTCAATTTCGAATTTGGGGTTGAAGATGGTTAATAAGGGGTGTGATTCTTGGGTATGCGAGTGTATCTATGCATGGATGTACATTCATGAGTTGTGGGAATGTAGTTGAGCTCAAATGGGTAGACCTTGGGTTGTGGGGTGAAGGAATCCACCATAGGAGGACCTTGAACTCATAATACCCATCTAGTGTTTGATAAAATGCTCAAATGAGCTAGAACCATGAACTCCTTCCTAATTTGTGTTCAATCTTGCTTTATCTCTAAATAGATCAAATTTGCTAGGACTTCCGAAACTGTGTAGTGAATTAAGGAAAGCTCAAAGGGAGGTATGTTAGCCAAACTCCTCTTTTAGAATTAAACCCCACAATAGCCTTGTAAGTCCCGTGTTGCTCATTATAAATTGATTATTCCGAATAACCCTTGTGTCAAAACATATATTCGTTCAATATGTATTCCAAATGTTCTTGTTACTATTTGAGAAGGTGATTTAAGAATGGGATGTTTGTTAATATGTTATGACTTGAAAACATGATTCTAATGAAAGCTATCATGTCGAATTGTGTAAGAAATCACATGTGCCTAAGACCCTTAATTGCTCAAATGTGTACTTAAAGTCTTGAATAGAAATGTTTGTTGTTGACGGTTCGTGATGATGTTTGAAAGTGAAACAGTAAGTATAGAATATGAAATACAGCCAACGTGCCAACAATGATATAAATAGGCAAGAACAAGATGTTGAAACGAGTTTCAATCCTTTTAATAATAAATGCTTTAGGAGTATCGTTTAGTCACCGAGGACGGGTTGGTCAATATAACATGACCCCGAAACTACACGTGCCGGTAGGAGTGATTGAGGGGTAAATCTCCGTGTTAATGTGATGAGGTTGTTTCCCCTTATATGGGTGAGAATGATGTGTTGAAATGTTTCCCCTTGAATGGGATGAGATTATTGTTAGCAAGATATGATGTGATGTCAACCCACACGATATTGTGGTGAGACGGCTTAGCCGGTCGGGCTAAGATCTGACGCTATGCTGCCACATGGTGGTATTGTGAGTGGATGTTTTGGGGTGAGACGGCTTAGCTGATCGGGCTGAGATTGGACTTCGTGCCAAAAACACAATGGCGTATCGGCGCTAAAGATCTCCCAACTAATAAAGATTGAAACTTACTTGAAATTTACCTTTTCCCTAACTTGACACCTTGATGCTGTTGAATCTCTTAATGATTTCATATTTCCTTCTCCGTTTACTATTATTCGTTCTAATGAGAGGGTGTTTAGTTGTACATACTAGTACTATTTCATATGTACTAACGTCCCTTTTGCTGGGGACGCTGCATCTTTAATGGATGCAGGTGGTTTCATAGGAGGTGGTGTTGATCAGTGACAGCAGCACACCCTCTCCTCAGCTGACTTGGTGAGCCCCACTTCATTTCGGGGTCCTATATGTCTTGTCCTTTGTACATAGCATTTTGAGGTACAACTGGGGGCCTTGTTGCCGGTACTGTCTTAGCACTCTTTTGTTTATGTTAGAGGCTCCGTAGACATAGTGTGGGGTGTCTCTTTTTTTGGGAAGGTTGAACTAAAAATGTTGTAATCGCATCGTCTGTTACACTTTAACTATGATTTTATTGTGTTATATTTTTGAGACTTATTAATGGTGTAACTTATGGAAATGAACCGGTGTTGTACACATGACCTCTTATCGTCTAATTAATGAAATGTATTCTTCTTTTTATTCATGGAATTGTGCAGGCTTGTTCGACCAGGGTAACTCTGTTGAGGGCCGGTTGTGCCCTCTGAGGTCGGGGCATGACAAGCTTCGCCACACATTGGTTCATAGCATTGATACCACGAGAAAGTTTGTTGAATCATGTTGTCGGTCATATCATTGTTTTGGCACTCTTTCACCGTTGTCGGATATTTCTCCCAAATCTCATGCAAAGGTTCGTTGGGCTCTTGCTTGAACACCAAAATTTCATCTCGAAGAGTAGCCATGTGCCCGGGAGAGAAAAACTTAGCAATAAAATTCACTGCCAACTCATCCCAAGTATGTATTGAATGATTCAAAAACGTTCCAACTAATCTAAAGCTTTACCTCACAGAGAGAAGGGAAAAATCCTTAGTCTCAAATCATCCTTGGAAATATTAGTTTGCTTGCTCCCCCAACACATATCCACAAAGCCCTTCAAATGTTTATAGGCATTTTGACTTGGCGCACCGGTGAAAAAGCCTCGTTACTCTAGCAAAGTGAGAATCACATTGGTAATTTGGAAGTTTCCTGCCCTAATACGAGGGGGAACTATTGCACTAGCATAACCTTCATTGGGCAATATCCGGTGTTGTGGCGCTTGTGGTTGAGGCGGTGGAGGTGGGGGTGGTACGGGCACGTTGTCTTGTGGCACCTGGCCTTGCAAATTTGGTTGTGGCACTTAACGTACCTCATCGAGTTGTTCCTCCTCGCCGTCCAAGTCCCCCAATGGCATATTTCTGAGCTCATTGTTCGCCATGTTTATACCTATCATTTTTTCAACAAGTTAGTAACACGGAAGGGAAGAAGATATTTCAAAAACACACTCAAATATATAGCTATCGCCGATAAAACTCCCCGGCAACGGCGCTAAAAATTGATCCACGCCCAATCCCACTCAATAGTGAGTGGAAACGGTCGTTGAAAGAATAGTACCCAACAAAATGCGGGGTTGATTTCCACTAGGAGTTTAATGTGGGTGTTAGAGTGTACACTTGATGAGAGTAAATGAAATGATCTTAATTGCGCTTCCAAACAAGGGATATTGTTTTATACTTCTAAAAATTAACACTAGAAATTATCAACTAAAGGGAAGAGACTAGAAGACTAGTAATTGTTTTTGCTGTTTTTATCAAATGGGTAAAAGTCCTAGGGATGTAACCTTCACCTAAGTGTTAGCCTAATGGGTAAATCACGTTATGCTTGTTTTTGTGATCAGGGTGTAACACTGAACTTTTAATTATCCACTCAATACCTCTCGATTATAGAGTGATTTTTCCCAAATTGGCTTTCTCAAGCCCAATTGGATATCAATTCAAATAGTTGGTATGAGCTCAAGTTGGGTTTTCCCTATCTCTAGTTCAAACACTTTAATTAGGCTAGCCAAAACCTTAACTAGCCCAATTTCTTGCTAGCCAATTTTTCCTAGACTAAGTCCCTCTTTCTCAAGTAAGAACCAAGTCAAATTAGCATGAATCAATATTTGCAACCATTAATTCTAGAAATAATGCAAGAACATGGATAAATAATAAACACACAATCATAAACAATCATTAGATTAATCACCCATAAGGTTTACATACTAGGGTTGGGTCACAACCCTAGAGAAAATCTAGTTACTCATGATAGAAATTAAAGAAAACAAAGCAGAAGAACTAATTAAAGACATAAAACAAATCTAAATTGATAAAACTAAGTTTTCTTCACCAATTATGGCCACTAATTACCCAAAGTAGTAAAGTATAACGGCTATAACACTAAAAACTACAAAACTTGCCCTAAAAAATATTTTTCGTCTATTTATAGCGGCCCAAAATTCGCTGACAAAAATGCCCTTCGGGAGGTTCTGCGACCGCAAAATTCCATGTGCGGTCTGCACTTTTCTTTGCTTTGCCGGTGGAGGATTTCTGCAGTCGTACAATTCAGTCTGCTACTGCATTTTACCTTCTTCAGCCACACTTTTCCTTTTGGAGCTGCACTTTTAACAGGGCTTCACACTTGGTCGTTTTGCACACACTTTGAACTTTTTTAATTCTTGTCGGTGCGACCATCTATTGTAGCCACACAAATTATGTGCGGTCCGCATTTTTCCAATAATCCTTTTAGCTTCAGGTACTAGATATGCAGCTGCAAAGGTAATTCTGCGGTCCGCACTTTATTCTGCGGATGCAGAATTCCTTTTGCGGACCGTAATTTTGGCCTGCTGCACTCCTTCTTGCTTTATGAGCCAGAACACTTCGTTTTGAGTTAGATTTCTTTGTTCAGGTCCAAATCTCTAATTTGCACAATTTTGGAGTTATGGAAACAAAAATCAACACTTTCAGACTAAAACTAAAGCTGGAAGGTACTAATAAGTGGTTACAGTCCACACTTATCAGTGAGGTGGCTTACAAGCTAGCTTTGCCCCAACTTATCGGGAGTTCATCCAGTGTTTCATGTTTTCATGCTCCGGAAGTAGTATGAGCATCCGTCACATGTGTTAGATTTCAGCTCGGTGCAGTTGGACAAGGATTTGACTTATGATGAGGATTGGAACAATATTACATTGGTGAAGGTTCAATAGAGAGATCAATCAATCAAGGAGGCAACTTGGGAGACCAAAATTGATATGCAGAGCAGATATCCTCACTTTTTCGGTACTTCAGGTATGATTCTAGACTCGCTCGAGGATGAGGGAGAGAATATAATGATTCGGCCGATCGTTTTATGTATTTGATCCCCGTTCCTCTATTTGATGTTCCTTGTATATGTATTTATTATTATGTGACTTGCAGGAATGACTGGTTTGATCTCGGAGAGGTTTTGGATTGAATTGGAACACTTAGTTCCTAGTTTGGAAGCTTAAGTTGGAAGTGTTAACCAAGTTTGACTTTTGTATTTTTGACCTCGGATCAAAGTTTTGATGGTTCCGTTAAGTACGAATGGTGTTTTTGCCTTGAATTGGCAAAAATTGGGAACTTGAAGGTTTGGAAGGGTCATAGATTTGATCGGGAGTTGACTTCAGGGTTATTATGTCCGTTTGTGATTCCGAGCCTTAGAATAGGTTCGCATGGTGATTTCTGACTTGTATGTAAAATTTGGGGTCATTCCGAGTTATTTAGGCATATTCGGCGCAAGTTTGAAATTCGGATATTTGGATTAGTTCATTAAGCTTGAATTGTTGTGCGGTTCATGGTTTTGATGTTATTTTGTATAATTTGAGGCCTCGAGTAGGTTCGTGTTATGTTTTGGATTGGTTGGTGTGATTTGATCCCAGGACATGTTTTGGATGGGTTTTGGACCATTTCACTCATGTTTGGAGTTGCTAATTTCTAGTGTTCATCGCGATCGTGGAAGGAGTATCGCGATCGTAGAGTGTGATTTGGGTGGCTAGTGATTTGCCCTTCGCATTCGCTATGTGGATGTCGCGTTTGCAGATCTCGGAGGGTAGTGGTCATCATGTTCGCATCCTGGGAGACATGTTCGCATAGAGGGAAGGCTAGATGGGGTTGCGCAGCTTTTGGCCTTCGTGTTTGCAGGTGGGGGACCACTTTTGTGTAGGCCGGGGAAGTTGTGCATTGTTCGCGGGTGCCAGACCGCGTTCGCTAAGGAGGATTTTGTACCGGTGTTTGATTTGTCTTCGCGATCATGAAGTAGGTCCTGTTATCGCGAAAGGGACCCCTGAGCAGACTTAAATAATTCCATTTTGAGGGTTTGAGTTATTTTAACATATTTTGAGATTGGGAGCTCGGCTTTGGGCGTTTTGAAGGGAATTTCACGATTTGGATTAGGGTAAGTATTTTTGATTCAGATTTGTATATTATTCATGATTCCAACCTTGATTTTAGCATTTGATTGGTGAATTCAAGTGAAGAAATTGCGAATTTTTGTAAAACCTTTTCTAAAATGAAAAATGAGGATTTGAATACCGATTTAGAGTCAGAATTGGATGAAACTTTTATGGTTGGACTCATATTCAGGTGTTAAAAATTTGTGACTTTTATCCGGGTTCTTGGAGGCGGGCCCAGGTTGACTTTTTGATTTTTGTTAAAGAACAAAGCTTTATCATTTGGGGCTTTTCCTATGGCTTTTATTGACGTTATTAAGTTATTTTGGCAGGATTCGAGCCATTCAAATGTTGATTCACGCGGGAAGGGATTTCTTGAGTACTGCTTTGGCTTGTTTGAGGTAAGTATCTTACCTGAACTTGGTTGAGGTACTAGTTGCCTGAGTTACTTGTGATGACTACGTGTTATAGGTGGCGCACATGTGAGGGGTTGAGTCCATGTGTGTATATCGAGGTGACTTTATCTGTGTTTTCATGATTTGATGACATTATTGCTGTGTACTTGTGGAAATTCATGAACTCAACAGGTTATTAGCAAGTATCATTCATAAAATTCTTGCCTTTATTACCTCCCCGAGGTTAGTTATTATACTTGCTGAGTATATGGGGTTTGTTGTACTCATACTACACTTTGCACTTAAATGTGCAGATCCAGGTGTTGGACCGAGCCGTGAGCTGCTATGATTCTTGTTGTGAGTTTGTCGAGAGATGAGGTAGAGCTACACTTCAACCAAAGTCTTTAGCGTCTCTTTCCATTTCAGTTGCTGTCTATTACTTTCAGATAGTATTTTCATTTTGTTATTCCAGACTTCTACTTCTATTTTAGAGGTCATGACTCTATATTACCAATTTTGGGGTATTTTTATGTATCGAAGCAGTTATTTATATTATTGGCTTTAGACTTGCACTGTTTCTGTTATTTCTGTTTTCTTGTTCCGCTTTAATTATGTTTGGCTTGCCTAGTAAGTGAGTTAAGCTTTATCACGACCGATTGATGGTTTTGGGTCGTGACAGACTCGGTCAGTTGTTTTGTGTATTTGAGCTCCTTTACCTTATTTGATGCTTCCGGTATGCTTATTTGTTATTTTTTTGACTTGCGGGGCTGGTTGATTTTATTTTGGAAAGGTTTTGGAGTGAGTTGGAACACTTAGTTCCATGGCCGAAAGCTTAAGTTATAAGAATTGACCCATGTTTGAATTTTAAGAAAACGACCTCGGAAGTGTTTTGATGGTTGCAATAGATTTTGAGGTTGCTAGGTTGATTTGTCTCTACTTGTCAAAAGTTGGAAAGTTGAAGGTCTGGAAGGTTCATAGGTTTCACCAAGAGTTCACTTTGATAATATCGGGTTCGAATTATTGTTCCGAGACTTGTAATAGGTTCATTGTGTTATTTTTGACTTGTGTGCAAAGTTTGGTTGCATTTCGAGTTGGATTAATAGGAATTAAATGTTTGGTTGGAAATTTTGAAGCTTATGAACTTAGGAGAAGTTCAATTGATGGTTTGGTCGTTGATTTGTAGATGTGGTGATTTTGCATGTGTTTCGAGGCTTTGGATATGTCCAGGTAATGTTTATGGACCAGTTTGTATGATTGGATGGTGTCCAGGGTGGCTCGGGTGTCTTTCAGACCACTTGGAGCTTGGTCGAGTTGTTGCTCGTTGGTGTAAGAATTGCATCATATGAGGCTCATGTGGCTTTTGACGTGGCCTGTCAGTCGAGTAGCTAAGAATTTAGCAATGATTTTTGTCGGGCGAGAGAGCTCTATGACTTGTTGTTTTGATGACGCTTATGAGTTTCTGCACGTTTATTTCATCATTTGCGGTGCTGTGAGGGTTGGAATAAGGTTTTATTTGATATGATGTATGTTATGGGTATTGGGTTTAGTGGCAAGCAATTATACACTATAAGATATTGCTCAAGGTATATGAGTTATGGGGTATACCATGTGGTTACATCTTGGAAGTCCGTTTATGACTCGATGCAACTTGTGGGGGATTGATACAATGTATGTATATAGAATCAAATCTTAAAAAGAGTTTCGTATAATGAAAGTTGGTCCTAAAGCTTATGTAAGGATGTAGGAAGAATCTTCAATAAAGATTGTGTTAATGGACGTATATGAATTGAGATAGTATGGGATCACTCATACGGTGTGTGTATGATGAGTATGTACAACTACTTGATGGCTTTGGAAGGACTCTTAACACGTTCGAGGATGAATGTATCTATACGTGGGGGAGAATGTAACGACCCGATCGGTCATTTTACACTCTAGCATTTTGTTCGGGGGTTTGAGGCCTTGAATAGCTTCATATGATGTATTATGACTTGCATATATAGTTGGTTTTCACTTTCGAGAGGTTCAGAATTGATTTAGCAGAGTGATTCTCAATCTGAAATCTTTAAGTTGGAAGAGTTGACCAAGGTTTTGACTTTTGAGTAAATGATATCGAAATCAAGATTTGATGGTTGCAATAGGTTTTTATGATGATTTTGGACTTGGGCATATGGTCGGATTTGAATTTGGAGGTTCCTAGAAGGTTTTGGCTCAATTTGCCGAAAGTTGGCAATTTGAAGGATTATAGAGTTTATAGGTTTGATTGAAAGTTGACTTTGGTGTTATCAGGTCTCGATTTGTATTCTGAGACTTCAGATAGGTTCATTTGGTTGATTGGGACTTGTGTGCAAAGTTTGGTTGTTATTCGAAATGTTAAAGTATTATTTGGACGCGTTCGACGAGTTGGATGTTTGAAAGTTTAGATAAGGATTTTGATCTTCGATTCTTGGTTTTATTGTTGTTTTTGATGGTTGGGGCCATGTAATAAGTTTAGGTAAGGTATTTGGATTGTTTGGTTCAGTTGATGGGTCCTGGGGTGTATTTCGTATTGATTCCGAATCATTTTGGTGTTTATAAAGGTCAGTTGGTTCTGGCATGTTGCACTTGCGATGCATATTGCACAGGTGCGAGGTCGCAAATGCGACTCTGGTGGCTCATATGTGCGGGCATAGAAGCGGATTTTGGCCTGGGCTTGGGAGTCCGCATGTGCGAACATAGTTGCGTAGAAGCGCATTTGCTCTTGCGAGCATTTGGGTACATCAGCAGTGCCACAGAAGCGAACTATTCATCAGTGACATGAAGTTCACAGATGCGAGCATGGGCTCGCAGTAGAGGTATCACAGAAGCAATTTAAGTTACCGGTAGCATTATTATTGAGGATTAAGCTCATTTTTTACTATTTTGAATTTTTTAGCTCGGGAAGAGGTAATTTTTGGAGAGATTTTCATCACTACTTTGATGGTGAGTGATTTTTACTTGATTTTGATTATATATCTTGTTTCCCCATGGATTATTACACTTAGATCATATAATTTTGAAGAGAAATTTGGGGGTTTTGTCTACAATTTAAGAGAGTATAAATTGGGGATTCAGGAGTCTATTTGGACTCGGTTTTGGAATCTAACCATGTATTTAGAATTGTGGGGTTATGGGTGAACTATATCTATGATCAATTTCGAATTCCAACCTGAGGTTGACTTTTTATTAACTTTTTGATTTGGCTTAAAGATTGAACATTTTTTATATGGAATCGATTCCTAAAGCTTGTATTGACTCATTTGAGTAATTTTTGACTACATTTGAGTCATTTGGTGTTGGATTTGACCGGAAAGGTGGTTGTTGATTGATTTAAGCTTGCCAGGTGGAGGTAAGTCTCTTGTCTATTTGTAAGAGGGAATTATCCCCATAGGTGATCTATTAGCTACTTGTTGCTCGATTTAGGAGCCACATATATGCGAGGTGACGAGAGTATAGAGTATCTAGGTTATAACTGTATCCGATAAGTGTTTGGCTTATGATTATGCTTTGTTTGAACTATGTGACCTTATTATTTATATTTCATTGACTCTATGACTGCGTAATAAGTGATTTGTGGCTAATATATAATAATAATCCAAACTGGAATCCATGTTTACAATTTGTCCAAAAACAAAATTAAAGGATGTAAAGTGAAAGCTAGCTACACTATGAAACCTAACTCAAGTGATAAGGTAGACAACTCCCAACATATGGTGATGAGTGTATCCACAAGCCAAGCGCAAAACCTCAATGTAGCACCTCCAAAGCTCTCACTAGGCAACAAGTTTTGCATTCCATTGGACAAGGCAAATGTGAATCTCCAAGAAACACCATCAAATTCTAGGGCTGACCAAGCATCAAAGCAGTATGCATATGCAAACATCCATACTTTGCACATCATAATACAATATGAGACTAGTCCCCTCCCTATGTCAATGAACGTAGATAAGTAGCCTTTCTTCCGAATCAAAGGATGAACCATGAGCTGCCAGTAGTAGCCTGTATGTAGGCTTCATTCTTGCATTTTAATCACCCAACATGCACTTCCATAACACCTCCATAACGGGCATGTTAACATGCCAATACCACTGGACACTGTCACAATGCACATATACACAATAATAGACCACAAAGCTTTTAAAACCATTGGATCCCAGCTTAAGTTCACCTTCTGAAGCTTCAGTAATAACTGATAAGCTAGAGAGCTATGAACCAAATGAATGCATGTCATGTAGTGAATACATACCCAGTAGACAATGGATAGGATATGCAATGACCTAAAGCTAGACCTGAAGGTATGTTGTGTCCTTATATGATGAGAAATTCACTACCTACTTGTAAAAATACGTCCATATACCTTTAGAACACCACCAGAATGAGCATGATAACATGCTAATACCACTGGAAAGCACCCTAATAGTATACATAATGCCACTATAACAAAACAACTAGCAAGAATAGGCATTAAAAAAAATTAACATACTCATCAATCGGGAGCTCTTCTTTTAGCAATCTCAACCCTAAAATTAGGAGTCTGTGATTTGTTAAGATTGATTATTCTCCTCCCTGCATTAGGGAGTTCAGAGAAAGAGTGAAACTAGATTGTACCTACAAAATAAAAAACAAGGTTAGCTAAAACGTCTGCCACATTGTTGCCCTCCCTTGTTACATGCTGGAATAGCACATTGAAGTGCTCCTTCATCTCATGTATTCTCCTCACTTAAGCTATAATACACCATGGTGGATCCCATTCTCCTTCAATAATCTTCTTCAATCCCAGTGAATCAGTTTCCAATATGAAGGGTGTAGTTTATGAGCCACACAACATGCTAAGCCTTCTTAGATTGCCTTAGCCTCAGCAACAATATTTGTTGTGTCCTCCAGTTGCTTTGCTCGTGCATATACCAAATCATCATCACTATCCCTCAAACAGAAGCCTATAGAACTAGGTCCTGGATTACCTCTTGAAGCTCCATCAGTATTGAACTTATACAATCCACTATGTGGCAGTTGCCAATTCACCCTTCTAGTCATCAACACTGGCTTATATCCTTCAAAGAACTTGACCATGTCTGGCCAAAGATAAGGAATACCAAGAAGCCAATTATACCTTGTCTTTGCGAAGAAGTATAAGGTCTTGTTGATCTCATGAATCACTCTATTAACAAATACTGAACCATTATTTCTATTTGTGTTTCTCATCTTCCAAAGCTCCCAAGTGACAATAGCTGGCACAACTTGATATAATGGCTTAAGTGTTGGGCAACATGCAGCATTCCACCACTCTCTAATAAATTGATGCACCTGTACTAGTTGGAAATTAAGCCCTGCAGCATTCATAAATGTCCTCCAAACTCTAGTAGCAGTATGGCCAGACAGGAACAGATGATCAAATGATTACTCTTGTGGAGCTTGACAACACCAACACCTAGACATATATACATACTTTAGTCTTCTCCATGCATCGTCAATAGAAAATTTGAATCTCCATAGACTACAAAGGAAGAAAGAAATGTTGAAGGGCAAACCTTTAATCAACATCTTCTTGAATTCCTGATTAATGTTTGCCCTATGTCTCACTAGTTGCCATGCACTACAGACTGTGAACTTGCCTGAGGCTGTAGGTCTCCACCAAGGCTTGTCCCAGTAACCTCAAGTGTCTTCAAACTACACCCTGCTGTATAATTGTTCTGCAATATCCTCAGGAAAGGATTGTTCAACTAGCTGCTCATTCCAATTATCTCCTTGCCTCAAATATGCCACTTCGTATAAGTCCTTATTGATGTGAAAATCAGGTGGCACTACATTATAGAGAGCTCCTAACCAAGTCCAGTTTTCATGCCAAACATTTGTAGTACCACACTTCATCTCCCACCAAATCTCATGCTCCACCTCTTGCCTAGCATTTAACATTTGCTTCCAAACATGAGAAGCTTGCCTAAATTGTACCACTATTGGTATCTCCTTCTTGCAATATTTATTCCACATAAAGTTTGACCATAATGACTTTGTTGTCCTAAATCTCCACCACAGCTTTGCAAATAGCGCCCTAGATATATCAAACAAGGATATGAAGCCTAACCCTCCTTCCTCCTTTGGGAGACAAAGCTTCTGCCATGAGGAATAATGTCTAATCCTCCCCTTTTCCTTATTGCTCTAGAAGAACCTTGCAAATAACTTATACAAGTGTTCCAATATGTTTTTGGGAGGATCCATAACTGAGAGTAAGTGCACTGGCATGCTTTGAAGCACACTACTGATCAGTGTAGCCTTGCCTCCACAAGATTAAAACTTTCCTTTCCATGAGTGCAGCTTGGCCTTTACCTTCTTTACAAGATCATCATAGTAGGCTTTCCTTCTCCTGTTATAGAATATTGGACACCCTAAGTAGATGAAAGGGAATGCACCCTTAGAAAAGCCAGTAATATCACCAACTGTTTGAACCAAAGTAGTTGCCACATTAGAGTGCATATAATAGGAACTCTTTGCCATGTTGATGAGCTAGCTTGAGATATTCTCATATCCACATAACACTACCATGATCTTCTTCAATGAATGTAGATGATCTAGGGCAAAGATAATTGTGGCAACAACATATGCAAGATGGTTCAATGGATCAGTCCACTTTGGCATTCCAAACCCCTAAAAGTATTGTAATCAAACAATTTGTTCAATTATCTAGACAATACTTCTGCTGACAATATGAATAATGCTGAAGATAATGGATCTCCTTGCTTCACCCCTCTAGTAGACTAAAACAAGCCTGAACATTGGCCATTCACCAAGATTCAGTACTAGTTATTTGACAACGTATTCCATATCATGTTGATAAAATGTTCAACAAGTACTTCCAAGACACACTATCATATGCTTTATCCATGTCCAATTTAATCACTACATTGGCAAGCTTTCCCCTTTACCTAATGTCAGTAACAATCTCCTGAGTGAGGAGTATGTTTTCAAATATACTTCTTCCTTTCACAAAGCCAGACTGGTTGGAGGATATCAAATAAGGCAAGAACTTTTCCAACCTATCATGTAGCACTCTAGACATTTCCTTGTTGATGAAATTACTCAAGCTTATGGGCCTCAAATCTGAGAAAGTCTGAACCATTGGCTTTTTTGGAAGTAACACAAGGTTAGTATGTGTGATAGATTTAGGTAGTGGTGCTCCCCCAAAGAAGTGAAATACCATGTTATGAGTATCAATACCAAAGATTTCTCAACATTCATGATAGGAAGTGCCAGTGAATCCATCAGGACCACTAGCACTCTCTCCACTAAGTTTAATCATAGCAGCCTTGACTTCTTCAAGAGTAGGATATCTACATAATTCCAGATTCTGCTCCATAGTCACCATAGCAGACACACTGTATAGTAGAGTGAAGTTAGTAGGATCAGCTTCTTTAGTGAGTTGCCTCTGGTAGAATTCCATAGAAGTAGAAACTATATCATCTTGGATTTCAACCCAAACTCCATCCCGTTTTTGTGTTCTTTTCAATTGCAACTTTTGTCTCTTGTCATTAACATGATTGTGGAAGAATCTTGTATTCCTATCTCCTTCAGCAAACCATGTCATCCAGTCTTCTACTTCCAAATTGCTCTTCTATGGTTAAGTATCTCTTCAATTTAGCTTGTGTTTTTTGAATAACTATTCTATTCTCAATTGTAGGTTCTTCTTCAAAAAGCATCTCCTTCACCTTCACAATATATTCCCTAATAGCAAGTTTTTTTTAAATATGTCTCCATATGTCTCCTTGCTCCATTTAGATAGAGCAATCTTCACCGTCTTTAGCTTTTGCTTGAATATGAGATATGGATCTTTAACAAAGTCAGCAATCCAGTTCTGCCTAACCACTTCCTTAAAAGTTTCATGTCTGGTCCAGAAGTTCAGGAACTTAAAAGGCTTGATGAAGCTAGTAGCTTGTTCAGCTCATGAATAGAAGGGCATGATATGATCCAGTCCTAATAAGATGTTCAACATCAATGGTAGGGAATAGATTCTGGAATGGTAAGTTCACAAAAACTCTATCCAGCCTCTTAAAGATACACTCAGCATTTGGTCTACCATTCCACCAGGTGAATGGACTTCCTTTGTAGCCTAAATCAAACAGTCCACAAGAGTTCACACAAAAGGCAAAGTCTTCATATTCAGGAGGGTGAACTGGCCTTCCTCCAATCTTCTCATCTTTAGGTAGCACAATATTAAAATCACCACTAACGACCCAAGACAACTCCATATCACTTGCAAGATAATACAAATTATCCCAGGATTCCAGCCTCCCAACTGAAGAACATTTAGCATATACAAATGTAAGCATGATGTATTGGCCAATATCCTGATGATATAGTTTGATAGTCACCTTCTGTTTAGTATCCATCACTAATTCCCACACTACAGCAGCATCAAAGAAAAGCCAAATCTTCCCATTAATGTTAGACCTAGCAGCATCCATATTACGTCTTCTTCTGTATCTTTGAATATTTTTTGAGTTCTGAAAAGGTTCCATCAAAGAAACGACAAAGAATCATGTTCCCTATGCATATTAATCACTCTTTAAGGGCCTGTTGAGTTTTAATAGACCTTATGTTCAATATCAAGGTCTTGATCATCATTTGGTAACGGTCTGCCCTCTTGTGCATAATTCTTGTAGATTGAGATACTTCCTTAACTTGACCTTGCTTCTTGCCCTTCTTACCACTTCTGCAAGCAAGTTTTGGAGATAAGTCTGCATCTCTAGCAACTGCTTTGAAATTGCCTGCAGTAGATTCATCTTCCCCCTCTTCTTCAATCTCACCTTGTTCTACCTCTACATTCTAAAGGTCCACATGTGTCACATTATGAGTGATAATTTCATGTAATATTTGGTTAGGTGACTTAATGGGACATTGATTTGAAGCTGCATAGGCTCTAGTTCCTAAGGCACATGCCACTGGCAATGCCTCAATTGCACCTGAAGCCTTAGGAATAATGGCCTGCCCCTGTGACACCCTAGTCTCCTTCAACCCCTGTTTATGTTGTTCCATTAATCCTAAATTCTCCTGCATCACCTTGAATTGCAATTCATATACTGAAACCAGATAAGGGTTTATTATAGCAGTAGACACTGGAATTACTATTCCATAGGATTCCTTAGGCTTGCCATCAACTTTTTTGATGTTTGACCTCACTGTATAATCTAAGACTCTGCAGTTGTAGAGAAACCCTTGGCAGTATTGCTAGGGTTTACTGTTCCATTGCCTTTCTTCTTCCCTGTAGCTTCTTCACTTGCACCCTCATTGGTTCTAGCTTCTACTAGTGATCCTGCACCTACACCAATTGATTTTGCTGTATTCTGCACTATGGCTTGATCCAAAGCTTCAATATTAGTTTTCTGCATCCTAGGGTTTACTGTAGCTTGTGAATCTATTGTGCCAGGCTGCTTTGAATGATCATTGCTGTGAGTATCAGTAGCATTGTTTAACTCCATCTCCTCAACTTCTTCACCCAACGATTTGCATCTATTGCTTGCTGCATCAGTTGGTCCAATTCCCTTTGAGCTACCATCATTTGTTGTTCCTGTGGTATCAACTGCCCTTGAAGAGCCTCCTACTTTGTGTGAAGGAGCTTCTTGACAAGAATCGTTAGGTATCATATTAAGTACCTCTTTAGGAGTTCCAAACCTTCTTTGAATCCAATCCACATTTCATTCCTTTTGCATGTCCACCCTAATTCCAATAACATAAGGATTAGAGTCAGGGTTGATTTCTTTAGCCGCTACAGTAGAATGCCCTTTTCCTTTAGGATTTGGACTGTCATGTGGTACATTCTCCTGTTGCTTCTTCTCCTTGTCCTTGTTGGGTTCATTTACCAGTTGTTGCTTCTTCTTTTCTTTATCAGTGTCATCTTCTTTACCATCCGTAATTTGTAAGATTGGTTGCTCAATCTCTTCAACCTCAAGAGCATTAAACTTGTTCTTTGTTGTAATTGTTTCAGCATTGTCCTTCCCATTGACATTGCCAACTCCTTGTTCTTTTGTAGCTTCAATTATATGACCCCTATTATCCCTTTGATACTTATTCTTTCTTCTTTGCATCCACTTTTGCTTGGCGGGATTTGCAATTGATTTCCCCACTACTTTTCCACTTGTGAGGACCTTGGTTGATGCAGCTGTAGTATCAACTATCTCCTTCCCGATACTTTGATCTTCAACAACTTCTTCATACTTCTTATGCAGCTCAGGATGAATCACCCAGTAATTAAATTCATTGTGACCTTGTTTCTTACAGGTCTTACAATATTTTGGAAGACAATCATACTTGATTTTAGTCCATTTAGATTCCTCAAGCCCAGTTTCATCCTTTTCTTCAACTATTTTAAATCTTTGAGGGAATTTAGCAAGCAAATTCACCTCCACTTTCACCTTTGCACAACTAGTCTAGTACCATTTTGTGTCGCTAAATCAACATGTAAAGGATAACCTACTACTCTTGCTAATGAAAACACAAATTTCTTACCAAAGAAGTTAGGTGGCAACTCTGGGAAACTAATCCAAGCAATTGCAATAGGAGTCTCCTCTTCAGGCTTCCACCAAGTGTTCCACTTTGTACATCTCATCTGACACATCTCTCCTTGGGATTTTAGATAGAAAGTAGGTTTTGAGTGTAGATGAGCATAATTCCATCAATGATAGCTTGATCAACACATGATTATCTTCAATAAGGCCAATTGAGCTTGCTCTTTTAAGGTCACATTGAATTAGAATCACCTTAGATAGCTCTTGTATCACTAGCTTCCCATACGAAAATTTTCCCAACACTGCCAGTTGCAAGCCTTGTTTCACAATTGATTGCTTCACTTCTAACTTCTTCCATTTAATTATAGGCTCCTCATGAAGTATTCTACTGGTTTTATGGGCACGAGGAGTAGGGTTTGCATGTGGGCCTTTAATGAACTTGGTTGTAGTAATTTTGTGTAGTTTGTGGGTGGATTATGGTTTATAAAGGTTGTGTGTGGCTATGGGGATGGTAGGAACGACTGACCAGCCTCAAGAGGAGGTTGGCTAGTGGTAAGAGCAGCCATTAAAGGCTTCGCGAGGGCTTCGAGATCAGTGGTCTCCTAGTTGTCTCCTAATCGCCATAGCCTAGGACCTTCTGTGTTGTTGATAGCTTGTTTTATGTTGAATCCGAGTGATATAATTGCCTTATTGATTTGTGTTTAGTGGTTAATGGCTTATTTTATTCATGTTTAGTATTATGATAGGACTTTTGAATGATGAAATTGCTTATTGAATTGTTGAGATGAATTGAATTACATGATTAGTCATAGCCATCTTTTAGTCGTATGTGCTTTTATCTACATTTCTATTATTATGATTTGGTGCCTTTAACTATACTGCCTCATGCATGTGCTTAGGTATTGGAGAGTTGAATATTGTGAAAAGATGAGAGCTGTGGCACCACAGACATTATGAGCGGATATTAATTATTGATGATCTTGTTTGTGGATCTGGTTGCACACCACAACGATAATATATGTATATGGGGTTGCATGCCGCAACGGTATTATGTGTGAATTAGGTTGTATGCTGCACCGATAATATATGTGGACTGGATTGCACGCTTCAAAGGCATTATGTGTGAATCAGGTTGCACACTGCAACGATAATATATGTGGATCGGGTTGCATGACATAACAATATTATTACTATTAGTGGATTGGGTAGCACGCCATAATGACGCTTGGATTTGGTACCATCCCTCTGGAGTCAAGTGATTACCTATGTTACTTTTAGATCAGTGAGCGTAAGATACTCAGATTGGTATTGATATGGACACTCGATCAGTGTCAAATCTATGGGATTGTGTAGTGAGAATTGGTATTAGATTGCGAACATGCATTGGTAGCTTAGACTTATGCGGTGGCTCTTACATTTATATGACTCTTGATTGGCTTATATCATTATTTTTAAAATATTTGAGATATATGATATTGTGTGCTATCTCTTGTTTGCAAAACAAGTTTAAATACAAGCTTTACTGTGCTTCTACTGGTAGAATTGATTGATAATATCATGCTTTATTCTGAACGTGTTTATGCCTCTTATGATTATTAAGCTGTTAGTAGGTCTGACTATTGACCTCTTACCATGACTTCTTCGAGACCAGACTTGATATTTATTGAGTACCTGTAACGACCCGACCGACCATTTTGATCTTTAGCATTTCGTTCATAGTTTGAGACCTTGATTAGCTTCATATGATGCATTATGACTTGAATATATGGTTGGTTTTGATGTTCGCAGGGTTCATAATTGATTTTATAGAATGATTCTCTATTTGGAAGCTTTAAATTAGAAGAGTTGACCAAGGTTGACTTTGGAGTAAACGATCTCGAAATCGAGATTTGATGGTTTCAATAGGTTCGTATGATGATTTTGGAATTGAGCGTATGTTCGTATTTGAATTTGGATGTTCCTACAAGGTTTTGGCTCTATTTGTTGAAAGTTGGCAATTTGAAAAATTGAAAAGTTCATGAGTTAGTTCGGAAGTTGACTTTGGTGTTATCAGACTCGATTGTGATTTTGAGACCTTGTATAGGTCCATTTTGTTGAGTAGAATTTGTGTGCAAATTTTGGTTGTGATCCTGGATGTTTAAGTGTGATTCGGACAAGTTCGGCAAAGTTAAAATGTTTGGAAGTTTAGAGAATGATGTTGATCTTCGATTCTTGAATTTGATGTTATTTGCAGTGTTTTTAGCTTTTGGGTAAGTTTGGATATTGTATTTAGACTTGTTCGTATGATTGGATGTGGTCCCGTAGGCTCGGAGTGTTTCATATTGATTTTGGATCGATTGGGGTCATATTGGAAGTTCTGGTTTTTCGCACCTGCGGAGGTTTGGTCGCAGGTGCTATGTCTCTTTGCAGGGTTGGTGTCGCTACTGCGATGTTGGGTGTTCCAGGGATTTGTCGCTTCTACGTAACTTGGAGCGCAGATGCGCATCTGCACATGCAGAGTTTGTGGATGCAGATACGAGAAGCCGGCTAGGGGAGGATGTCCGCATGTGAAGAGATTGTGGCGTGGATGTGAGAGAACACCTGCAAGAGAGAGACGCACGGTCAAAGCCTCAAATGCAGCTGAGTTGTCTGTTAGACCCTGTGCGTCCCAAGGTGACGTATAATGAATATGAGACTTGTTAATCATAATTTAAATGCATTTAAAGCCATAATATGACTATATATGATATTTGGATATAAAGTATAAAGCTTGGGAAAAATCGGATTTAAGTTACGGAAAAATCGACTAAGGATTTGCCTTGTAATGAATCTTTTTGAGAAATACATTTCGTGCACTATATGAGGTCTTCATGGGACATATTATATACCAAATTGAAGGTCTTGGAATTTATTTTCTAACACTTTTAACGGTTCATTCATACGACGTCCGAATAAAAAGATATAAGCGTCTGAAGATAGGCCAATACTAGGGTGCCAAGCTAGCACCTCTTTGACTTTTCAAAAGAGGATATATATATACCTTATGTTGTCTCTTTTTTCATTTTTCCACAGACGACGACCAAAATAAGACCATAAACTTACCCTTAAGCTCTCTACAAGGGATTCAAAAAAGATTAACATCCCGGGTACGAAATCAAGAAGCGATAACATTGGAACGATTCCTACGACGTAAGTATCATTATAGGGCCTCCTTTTTCTTTGTAGATTGAGATTTGGAAGGTACTTCATAGTTAAGAAAATGCCTAATTTCTGTATTTAAGCTTTTAAATATCAAGGAAGGTTGATAAATTTGTTTCCTAATAGTTAGAACTCACGGGACGGTGATCGGAAGCCGTGAGTTTGATTTATTCCACTTTTAGTGGACTGTTCTGTAGTCTACTCGTGTTGGCCTCTTGTGCTGCTGATTTATGGAGTTTGGAAGGATAAAGGGCATGGAGAAATGCCACATGTGGTAGGGTAGTGGGCTGGTAGCTCGTCGTTGCAGTTTAGGCTAATTGATAACTTGTTGATTGGGTGTGTTATGGTATATTTGGGGTTTTTGTTGTATAATAGGTACCGAATTGTAGTTAGGTTGTTTTTTGAGTTGCTGATTGTATTGTGTTGTTGTCTCGCCTATAGTAGGCTTGAGGGAGCAGTAAAACCAGGGGAAATGCTTCCCGTTGGTTTGTTACAGATTAAGTTACTTTCGTTATATAATGAGAGAGTTATTCGTAACTTGACAATATCTTCACTGTCATTATTGTGGATTAAGGTGCAGTGAGCTGAGTTTAGCATTGTTCTTGGACAGATTTCTATAAGGTATATTAAGGCTATTCCTTCCTTCCTTTTGGCATGATCCATATGATACAAACGAAATGAACAAACGCACAACTTTCATAAAGGCCTATATTCATAGAGGTACTAGGGGTGCCTATGTTCTTATTCCCCATGTGTCTTATTAATATATCATCTGTTCATGGGTCTTAGAAAAATACGTAAGTTGATAAAGTTTATCCGAAGGCATATTGATCTTATGACACTCCGAGAGATCTTATTGACTTACTTCATTATGCATTGGACTCGTTTATACATGTATTTTGACCCATGACCAGATGACGTTATATAGGCGTATATTATATGTATATAGGGTATGGGGAAATTTTATAGCGTTATATACGCACGACCACCTGATCAGTTGGTATATGTTGATGATTTTGCCCACTGAGGCCAGGATGATATGATGGGATGCCTCAGAGGCTTGATGATGTTATGTATGCATATACCTATGCATGATATGAAATTTATACACATCTGCATGACATTGTAAATGTTTCATGATTCACAAAGCTATTCAGACTTACAGTTAGAGTCGTTTAGTCCATGTTTCTTTCATGTCTTTTATATACTGATTTTTGTGCCTTACATACTCTGTATATTATTCGTACTGACACCCCTATTGGCTAGGGGCCTGCATTTCATGCCCGTTGACGGTCCCTCTTCTTAGGATCCTTGCTCAGCGAGAATTGGTGTGCTCTATTTGATCCAGAGCTGCTATTGGGTTTTGGTAAGATACATTTGTATACATATATGGGTATGACGGGGCCCAGTCCTGTCCTTTATATAGTGGTACACTCTATTAGAGGTGTGTAGATAGTTGTGTATTGTTGGATAGTGGCCTTGTCGGCTCGCCCTACCGAGTTCCGTATGTATATGTATATATGTCTTTTGGGCATATTTTGTCGCGTATGTTATTTACATGATTCAGTAGTTTTTCGCCAGACATTATGCATAACCTACACTTATTTCATGTTTTTTATCTTATACGTATGCTTACGGGTGCTCGATAGGTAGAACTTGGGAACTCGTCATGGCCCATCAGTTTGGGTCGTAACAAAAGTGGTATCAAAGCAGTTCTGTCCTAGAGTTGTCTATAGACCGTGTCTAGTAGAGTCTTGTTTATGAATGTGTTATGCCACACACTTATAAATAGGAGGCTGCAGGATATATAGGATGTTATATTCCTTTCTTATCTTAGATCGTGCAATATAAGGATTCATTTTCCTAACAATATGTTATGTTTTCCGCGATGCCCAAGAAGGCCACAACCACCCATAAGGGAAAGTTCGTGGTTGATGAGACTACGAGTCGAGCGCCACGAGTTACCAGCGCTAGGGAGAGTCTCAGAGTGAGACGCCATCTCAGACTTCACATGCCCCGCCCTCTCCAGAGGAGATTCGAGGGGCACCTGCTCCAGCGCCCGCCCTAGTACCCCCAGCTCCTCAACCTGATGCACCGGGTCAAGAGATGAGAGATGTTATTCAGCTATTGACTTGATTAGTGGCTGCTAGGCCCGCGTCGAGAGGTAGGTATTGGTCATGCATATAGGGCCATCAGTGGGAGGATTCATGATTTCACTAATTTGGACTCTCCTGTATTCACTGGAGCAGATCCAAACAAGGACCCTCATGTATTTATCGATAGGATATAGAGGACTTTGATGGTAATGAAGGCCACTGCGATTGAGTCAGTTGATGTTGCAGTTAATTGGTACGAGTCTTGGGAGTTGTCCAGAGGTGAGGATGCCTTCCAATAGTATGACAGGAGCTTGCAGAGGCTTTTCTTCGTCATTATTTGCCACCAGAGCTTAGACGGGCCAGAGTTGATAGCTTTTTGACCCTTCGGCAGGGTAATATGAGTGTTCGGGAGTACAACCTTCAGTTTGATTCTTTGGCTAGGGATGCTCCCACTATTGTAGCTATAATGACTGTATGTCGGTCTTACTTCAGCCAGGCATTAACATTTCTCGTATTCAGGTATACGCTCAGAGTGTAGAAGAGCATAAGCAGAGGGCATATCGTGAGCATGAAAGGGGCCAGAATAAGAGAGTGAGATCTTCAGGTCCTTTTGGCGAGTTTTGAGGTGGTCAGAGACAGCAACACCCGAGGTATCTAGCCCATCCATCGGCTAGTGCGCCCCCTCAGCTTGCCAGTAGGAGGTTTGATCGCTCCACATATTCAGGGCCCAGTCAGAGTTCCAAGAGGCCGCCCTTGCCACAATGTGCTCAGTGTGGTAAGTAGTATGCCAGGAAGTGCCTTGTGGGGTTGGGTGTTTGTTATACTTATGGTTATCCAGGCCTTGTTATGAGAGATTGTCCGACGAGAGGTGGTGCAAATATAGTTCAGCCTGCGGGATCTGTAGCTGGTTCGTCATCATCAGTACGCTCCGCTAGGCAAGGTCCACAGACAACAGTCGGTCGTCGTAGAGGTAGAAGTGGAGTATCTAGCTCGAGCAGTCCTAAGAACCGCATTTATGCATTAGCAGGTTGGCAGGATCAGGAGTTGTCACCTGATGTTGTTACATGTATATTATCAGTCTCCTCATATGATGTATATGCTTTGATTGATCCAGGTTCCACCTTATTGTACGTCACTCTGTTGGTTTCTAGTAAGTTTGGGATAAAACCTGAGTTAATTGAACCTTTTGAGGTGTCTACACTTGTTGGGGATCCAGTGATAGCTAGACGGGAATATAGAGATTGTATAGTAGTAGTTCATAGTCGTCCCATAGTAGCAGACCTAATTGAGTTAGATATGGTAGAATTTGATGTTATAATAGGTATGGACTGGTTAGCTTCTTGTTATGCTAACATTGATTGTAGATCAAAGATGGTTCAGTTCCAATTTCTAGGGGAGAGTTAAAGGTAATACTGCATCGCTGAGAGGTAGGTTTATTTCCTATCTCAAGGCAAGGAAGATGAACAGAAAGGATATATTTATCACTTAGTTTGGGTACATGATGTGAAAGCAAAATCACCTACCCATTAGTCTATCCCGATGGTTAATGAGTTTCTCGATGTTTTTCCCGATGAGCTTCCACGCCTTCCGCCAGAGTGGGAGATTGAGTTTGTTATTCACATATTACTAGATACTCAACCGATATATATTCCTCCTTATAGAATGGCACCTGCAAAGCCGAGAGAGTTGAAAGAACAACTGAGGGATTTTCTTGAAAAAGACTTTATTAGACCCAGTACATCACCGTGGGGAGCACCTGTGTTATTTGTGAGAAAGAAAGATGTTTCCTTGCGGATGTGTACTGATTATAGCAGTTGAATAAGGCGACTATCAAGAATAGGTACCTGCTCCCGAGGATTGATGATTTATTTGATCAGTGACAGGGTGCCAGGTGTTTCTCGAAGATAGACTTGAGGTATGGGTACCATCAG
This sequence comes from Nicotiana obtusifolia, assembly GCA_002018475.1. NCBI lineage: Eukaryota > Viridiplantae > Streptophyta > Magnoliopsida > Solanales > Solanaceae > Nicotiana > Nicotiana obtusifolia. The sequence goes on along the minus strand of MCJB01048368.1, from coordinate 9,411 downwards.
GTAAGGGTTAAAGAGAATGATATTCCGAAGACAGCATTCAGGACTAGATAGGGGCACTTTGAGTTTTGTATAATGTCGTTTGGTTTGACCAATGCCCCAGCAATACTCACAGACTTGATGAATGTGTGTTCAGACCCTTTCTAGATCTGTTCGTGATTGTATTTATAGATGATATTTTGGTTTACTCCCGTTCAGACGCTGAGCATGCAGATCATTTGCGTACTGTGCTTAGAGTTCTACAAGAAAGGAAGTTGTACGCAAAATTCTCTAAATGTGAATTCTGGTTGAATTCTATAGCTTTCCTTGGACATATTATTTCAGGTGAGGTTATCCCAATTGATACACAGAAGATTGAGGCAGTGAAGACTCGGCCTAGACCCATGACACCGACGGATGTTTGTAGCTTCCTAGGTTTGGCAGGTTATTACAGGAGATTTGTAGAGGGCTTTTCTTCTCTTTTAGCACCGTCAACAAAGTTGACTTAGAAGGCAACTAAGTTTCAGTGGACTGATGCTTGTGAGTGGAGTTTCCAGGCATTGAAGGACATATTGACTTCAACACCGGTTCTGACACTCCCAGAGAGGACCGATGGTTATGCTATCTATTGTGATTCTTTGGGTGTTGGATTGGGTTGTGTATTGATGCAGCATGATAAAGTTGTCTCTTATGCTTCTAGACAACTAAAAAGCACAACAAGAATTACCCGACCTACAATTTAGAGTTAGCCGTGGTGATTCATGTACTAAAGATGTGGAGGCACTATTTGTATGGCATTCATGTTGATATCTATATGGATCATAAGAGCTTTCAGTATATCTTCAAGCAAAAGGAATTGAATTTACATCAGAGGTGGCGGTTGGAGCTACTGAAAGACTATGAAGCTGATATTTTATACCATCCAGGGAAAGCGAATGTAGTAGCCGACGCCCTCAGTCGTAGATCTATGGGTATCCTATCATATTTACAGCCAGAGAAGAGTGATATAGCCCATGAGATTCATCAGCTAGCTAGTCTTGGAGTTCAATTATTGGATTCGGGTGATACTGGAGTTACAATTTTGGACACGACAACATCCTCACTTTAGTAACTGAAGTGAGGTAACGCCAATATGAGGATCCTATGCTAGCTCATTACAGAGATACAACCCCTCAAAAGGAGAATAGGCCATTTGAGATTACAGGAGATGGAGTCCTCAGATATCGAGGTCGATTATGTATTCCTAATGTGGCAAGGCTCGCCGGCAGGTTATTGGAGAAATTTACTATTCTCGTTATTTTGTTCATCCAGGATTGAGGAAGATGTATCATGATATCAGGGAAATATACTGGTGGGACGAAATGAAGAAGGATATAGCAGAGTTTGTTGATCAGTGCCCTAATTGTCAGCAGGTTAAGATTGAGCATCAAAAATTCGGTGAATTATTGCTGGCTATAGAGATTCCGACTTGGAAATGGGAAGTAATTAATATGGACTTCATCATAGGCTTACCTCGTACCCATCGTAGTTCGGTTATATATGGGTAATTGTTGATAGACTTACAAAATCAGCCCATTTTTTGCCTATAAGGTCTACATATCAGCAGAGGATTATGCAAGGCTTTACATTAAGGAGATAGTACAACTTCATGGTGTCCCTATATCTATTATCTCAGATAGAGGTACTCAGTTTACAGCTAAGTTATGGAGGTCCTTCCAAAAAGGATTGGGGACTCAGGTAAGTCTTAGTACATAATTTTATCCCCAGACAGACGGTGAGGTTGAGCGTACTATTCAGACACTTGAGGATATGCTACAGGTTTGTGTGATAGACTTCACGGGTAGCTGGGATGATCATCTTCTGCTTATTCAGTTTGCATATAATAATAGCTATCATTCTGGCATTCAGATGGATCCATACGAAGCACTTTACGAATAGAAGTGTAGGTCACCTACTGGATGGTTCAAGTTTGGGGAAACTAAGTTAGTAGGACCAGAGTTGGTACAACATGTAGTTGAGAAGATTAAGCTTATACAAGAAAGGCTATTAGCAGTTCAGAGTCGTCTGAAATCCTATGCATATAATCGACGACGAGACTCAGAGTTTAAGGTAGACGACGGGGTATTCATAAAGGTATCACCAATGAAAGGCGTTATGAGATTCGGTAAGAAAGGAAAGCTTAGTCCTCGGTATATTGGACCTTATAAGATCATACGCAGAGTAGGCCAGGTAGCATATGAGTTAGGCTTGCCTTCCAACTTAGAGTCAGTACATACAGTCTTTTATGTGTCTATGCTCTGTAAGTGTATCAGAGATCCTTCTAGAGTCGTTGCAGTTGATGATATTCAGGTCACAGAGCAGCTATCATATGAGGAAGCTCCCATTGCTATACTAGATAGACAAGTTCGGAGATTGAGAACTAAGGACATAACTTCAGTTAAAGTAGTTTGGAGAAACAAGAACGGGGAGGAGATGACTTTGGAAGCTGAAGAAGATATGAAGTCTAGGTATCCTCGCTTGTTTCTGCTTCCGGAGAAGAAGCAGACTGAGACATCACAACCTTTAGTTGCGTATATGATACTGTATTCTTATGTTAGTTACTGTTATTGGTTGTGTAAGGCCATTGAATATTATTGATGATTGTGGCCCCGTGTGGCTTTGTATTGTTGGGTTTGCTGAATGATAGGCTCGTAGTAGTACCGTTATAGAGGAGACTCTGCCAAAATTTCTATAGATCTCTAGGAGTTTAACATTCGAGGACGAATGTTTATATGGGGAAGATTGTTACACCCTATGCGTCCCAAGGTGACGTATAACGAATATGTAACTTGTTAAACATGATTTAAATGAGTTTAAATCCATAATATGACTATATATGATTCTTGGATATAAAATATAATGTTTGGGAAAAATCGGATTTAAGTTGCGGAAAAACCGACTAAGGATTTACCTTATAATGAAGCTCTTTGACAAATACATTTCGTGTGTTATATGAGATATTCATGGAAAATATTATATACCAAATTGAAGGTCTTGGAATTTAGTTTCTAACGCTCTTAACCTTTCATTCATACGACGTCCGAATAAAAAGATATAAGCGTCTGAAGATGGGCCAGTACTAGGGTGCCAAGCTAGCACCTCTTTGACTTTTCAAAAGAGGATATATATATATAACTTATTTCGTCTCTTTCTTCATTTTTCCACAGACGACGACCAAAATAAGACCATAAACTTACCCTTAAGCTCTCTACAAGGGTTTCAAAAAAGATTAACATCCCAGGTACGAAATCAAGAAGCGATAACATTGGAACGATTCCTACAACGTAAGTATCATTATAGGGCCTCCTTTTTCTTTGTAGATTGAGATTTGGAAGGTACTTCATAGTTAAGAAAATGCCTAATTTCTGTATTTAAGCTTTTAAATATCAAGGAAGGTAGATATATTTGTTTCCTAATAGTTAGAACTCACGGGACGGTGATCGGAAGCCGTGAGTTTGATTTATTCCACTTTTAGTGGACTGTTCTGTAGTCTACTCGTGTTGGCCTCTTGTGCTGCTGATTTATGGAGTTTGGAAGGATAAAGGGCATGGAGAAATGCCACATGTGGTAGGGTAGTGGGCTGGTAGCTCGTCGTTGCAGTTTAGGCTAATTGATAACTTGTTGATTGGGTGTGTTATGGTATATTTTGGGTTTTTGTTGTATTGTAGGTCCCAAAATGTAGTTAGGTTGTTTTTGAGTTGCTGATTGTATTGTATTATTGTCTCACCTATAGTAGGCTTGAGGGAGCAGTAAAATAAGGGGAAATGCTTCTGATGTGCTGGGGAATTTCGGCACATTTTGATACTACTTGCTTAGATTTTAACTTGTTTTACGTTCAAATTCCATCGATACATATGTAATTTTACGTATTTGCAGTATATCAAGTGTAAGGACCTAAAAGGACGGAAAAGATCTCAATAAGCCAACTAAAGACAAGAAAAGAATTCACAAGCATCGCAGAGGTGAATATGCGGTCGCAAACAGCACATGCGAACCGCATATTTCACAATAAAATCGCAAACCAAGAAAGACCTCTGGGCACATTTTCATGTCAAGAATGCGGTAGCATATGCGACCGCATAATTAAGATGCGGATCGCAGACATGCACTTGGGAATCGCAGACGCAAGCAGAGTTTTGGGTGAAATTCAGGGTAAGGAATGCGATCGCATCTGCGATCGCATAATTGGTATGCGAATTGCAAACTCAATCGCAGATCAAGTATGAAGTTTACGGCTTGTTGAATTTGTGATGCAGAAGGTGGCCGCATTTCTTCAATGCGGACCGCGAATCCAGAATGCGATGGAGGCAAAATCCACGGGTGAACTTTGCGACGGATGTGTAAGATTTGCGGACCACATTTCTGTTATGCGACAGAAATGCAGTCGCATTATTGACATTAGGGGAAAATCTGTCCGAACTTTGCCTCAATTTTTGGGCCTCTATAAATAGGTTTAATAGGGTTTTGTGGGGACTATCTTGTCAGAATTGAGAGCATAAAGTATAAGGCTTAAACTATTTTGAATTCTTGGAAGCTTTTTGATCAATTACCTTCTACTTTGTAAGATTATGACAATTACTATTCTTTTACTTTCAGTTTTCAGCATGAATAGCTAATTCTAAACACTAAGGTTGTGAACCCTAAATGGGTATGGTGCTATTGGGATTTTGATATTGAATATACTTTCAACGGTTGATTGATATTTATTTACTTCTTATTCTTTAAACAATTGTTGGTGGTTGCAAACATTAATAAACGCCATTTAATTCTACCTTTGCTTGGGAAAGCGGGGTAAAATTTGGTAGAAGTAAATAACAAAGACTCAAGGCTTTAACCCTTGTTTAACAAAATCGCTTAGGAATAAGTGGGTTTTAATTTGGCATAGATTGATTGTTCTTAATCACAAATCTTTTGTATTTGGGAAAATCATAAAGAGAAAATATTACCTAACTATTGAAAAATATTGGGTAATCAATTAGGCATCAATTGCATATCAAAAGTTTCTTCCGTTGGAAATATATAATATTGATATCGCTAGCATTATACTTCATCAAGGGGGACACAACCTTGGTTCCTTTAATCATATTATTTATATTCATAATATTGCAATTAGTTTTCGATTAAACTCAAATTCAATTCATACTCCTGTTATAATTACAGTATAGAATTACGAGTGTAGTCAAGTACTACACTAATTAAGTAAATGTTTCACACCTATTCCCTGTGGGATTCGACCCTAACCTTGTTGGTTATTATATTTGACACCGACCGCTTACACTGTTTATTAAGATGTAATTTGAGCGTATCATATTTCGGCGCCGTTGCCGGGGAATCTAGGGTTGTCAGTTATGGGGGGATGAACATAATTGTTAATCCTAAAGTATTTGCGGTCCACAAAATCAAAATGTGGACCGTGTTTTGACTGCATCCCTAAAACCCTAGATACCTGAAGAAGATGAAAAATGCGGTGCCTTTGGGGTCGCATAACTACTATGCGAACCGCAAAGGTACAGCAAACAGGGTCAGAACATCTGGATTAACACCAGAAAATCCGCGTCCAGTTTGCGATCGCATATCTCACTTTGCGTTGGATATGCGATCGCATTTGTGTTCTGCTAACATGTTTGTGAACAAGAACATTATGCGATGGTTATGCGATTCGCATAGTGGTTATGCGATCGCATGTCCCACCGCAGAATGAAGTCTAGCTTTGCACACGTATGAATGCGACCAGTTTGCGGTTCGCATAGTGGGTATGCGACCGCAAACCATGCCGCATTCATTTAACTCGTTGATGATTCTTCCTGTTTTCTTTTCTCCATTGATGACAATGTCGCTTACATTTTACCCTTATGCAGATATGGCACCTACCAAGCATCTCGCAAGGAAAAGGTCATCATCCGGTCATAACACGTCACAACCAACGTGTAAGAACAGAACCAACTTTTCCAAGCACCTCCCAGTCTGAAGAGGAGAACCGCTTGCCCGAAGTTGACCTACTAGCTGAAGCTAGAAGGAAGCATGGCGATGACCTTCAGCTTCGATTCGGGGTCGAAGGCTCTAGGACATTATTTAGAGAGGGGCTGACTAAAAGTAAAATCTTGGGTGAAAAACAGTTGAGTTTGAATGGACTCCAAGAACAGTACTCCCATATTCTCGACAACATAAAAGAGAGAAAATGGGAATGTTTCACTGAGGATCCTAAAGAGTACAACGAGTCAATGGTCCGGGAGTTCTATGCATCCTATGGAGCTTCAAGAACGGCGCACCACAAATGTAACAGAATATTTACTAGCATCGTACAGGTTCGGGGAAAGAGTGTGTTCTGCAACAGCGAGCAAATAAATGAAATCTACTTCCCCGATTGGCAATCAGGCACAGCCGAGTACAATGCCAAGTACTCCAACAGAGAGAATGAACGTGGGTGGATAGCGTCCATTATTGCAAAGGGGACTCCTGCTTGGATAAATCCTGGAAAGAAGATTTATAAAGAGGATCTCACAAGGGAGGGAAAATTTTGGCTGAGCTTCGTCACCTCCCGTCTGATACCGTCCAGAAACAAAACGGATATAAGCATTGAGAAAGCACTTCTCATTGTGTGCATTATGGCCGGTATAAAAATCAATGTGGGAAATCTAATCTTCCAGGAGATTGGTATCCGGGCAATGTAGCGTGCCACATCACTTCCATTTCCGAGTTTGATCACAGCCCTCTGCCAAGCTGTGAACGTGCCTCTCATGCCACAAGCTGACAAAATCGGAAAGTCAACGAGGGATATTGATATCACTCGTATCAGTGATTCTGCTGCCCCAACAGAGACCCCACTCCAGGACCTTGACTCCCAGACTCCCATACCTCCCCAAGATCCAGAGGCCTCCACTTCTGCTGCAGAGCCTGCATCCCCGTCCACCACGGGCCAACCTTCGTCGACATTGCCAGCCCTTTCACGACTTGGTCTTATTGCACAACATGCCAATGCCAAAGTGGACCAACTCTTGAAAACCCTGCCAAACCTGATCAAACAAGCCCTGACTTTAATACTAACGTCAGTGACCGCTCTCCAACAACAACAAACATTGTTTGGGGATCGCTTGCACAAACTTGAGTCCAGGGTTGAACAGATCGAGAGAGGTGAGGTTAGGGGTTTACCTCAGCTGAGGGAGGAAGTAAAATGTATGAAGACCGAACTCCAGAAATTGCAAAATTTGGAGTTCGACCTATCATCTCTCCTCCCCAAAGAGGGTGACCAAGGTGCAGACATTGCTGCACCAGACCTGGGTTTGGACTTCACGGCTCTGATGGCAGACATTGCACCTCCGTCTGCCAGAGTGTCTCAACCCCCAGCTCCTCCGGTACCGGTTGATGTTGATGATGAGGAGACATCGGGACATTCATCAAAGTTAGAAGGAGAAGAGACAGCGGATGATGGCTCAGGGTCCGACGAGGATGACGACCCTCAGGAGAAGGGTAAACAGATTGCTGCTCCAACAGTGTAGGAAGAGGAGCACGCAAACATTCAGCGGGCCATACAGCACTCGCTAGCAGATGTGGCTACCCATGCAGATCCATCGGGCACTCAGCCACCAGTGGGCGAAGCTAGCAGCTCAGCAGCCCCAACACCCGCTCCCGTCCAGTCCAACAGCCCTCCTTTAGATGCACCGGGTCCAAAGGCTACTAATTCCCATAGTGCTAGTGCGCCCTAGGGAGCCCCTTGAACTCTAACTTCTTTTATTATGCATTGGGGACAATGCATGATTTCGGTTGGGGGTGGTAGCCTTATCTGTATATTTGATCTGTTTTCTTGTATGCTTTGCGACATTAGTAACTGTAAAATATGTATTAGTGTTTAATGATTTCTGTATATATGTTGTAGTTAATTAGTAGAAAGTAAAGTTTTTTTTTTACCTTTAGTATTTCTTTGCCAATAAAATTCCCCTTATTTTTCCTTTGCCGGGTTCTTTTTCAAGGGTGTAATAGTAGAACCAGGACAGTAAAATGAAACATGTTGACCGGGATGGTGTAATTGTCTAGTATCAAGCATGTGTATCTGTGTATAGATTATACCCTTTTTAACAGATCAGCTGCGTGAACTTGAGGCTCACTCTGTAACTCTAAGTCTACGTAGAGTCATGTATATATATATGATGAAAGCCTTGAATTGCCAAATGTTTACTTTAAAGCTATAAACTATGTTAACCAAACATTTTGTGTGCCATGTGTGTGAGCTTTTGTATAAATAGTTCTTGTGTTTGCTTCTGCCATCTAGAACTTGCCCGGTTGGTTTTTCGACGCTTATTATAATTACACTGAGTTGGAGAGAGGATCTTAGGCATTCTTTGTTTTATTTATGAAACCTCTTTAGCCTTTTTAGCCTACCTGTGTATAAATAATATCACTAGTACCCTGTTTGAGCCTTTTAACCTTTTCTTTGGCCTCCTCATTACAAACCTTTCTCTTTTGTAAAACAATTATCTCTTTTGAACCCGTTCCTCCTTTTTTTTTTTTTTTTTTTTTTTTGATTTTTTTTATGCAGTAGGGCTGATTTTCATAAATATAATAATAGAAAGTACAATGATGGAGGGGGGCATCGACCTGACCTCCATATAGGGGGGTGTACATCCTTGATCACCCACTTTTGATGACCAACTGTACCTAGACAGCTAAGGTGAGTTAGATCTATAGTGATGTTAGACCTATAGTGATGTAATGGCTGTCGATCTTATAGCATGGATCGACAGTCATATATACAAAAAACAGTGAGTGTTGAATCTAGGTCAATTGTACAAATTTAGATGTTCCTAATTCTATTAAAGGAGTGATTTCAAGTAGAGTCCATCTTATAGAATTGATTCTACTTCTAACAAGATACAAAAGTTTTCCAAAAAATGGGAGGGGGGGTGTTGCAGATGCATTAGCTGTGCCATCTTGCTGTCCATCATGTTGTTCTAGTTGCACAATGCTAATTGCATTGTTTCCCTGTGTATTCTGCTGCTGATAGCCCTGTGTACCTGTAGATCTAGCATAGTAGTTACATGGGAATAGGGATAAAGAATAGCAAGGATGCTGGTGTTCTTGCTACTGAGCTTGTTCTCCACTTCTTTGGTTGCACAACTGTTACTATTTTCAGTCCTTTTGATGCTGCTGATAATAAGGATGTTGCTTCACCTGTTCATCACATCTTGAGGATACCAGTAACTTTGTGTTACTAATCTGCAATTCTCATATAACAATTTAAACATTATCAGTGTCATGGTTAGTGTCATGGTTACTGGATAACATCTGTGATGGCCACCTGATTTGCTTGGATTTCCTGTGTCTAAAGGCCGGAATGTCTTGCATATCAAGACATATCTGTCCCCTTAGTTGAACAGGTAATTCTTGTTGGTCATTGTAGTG
>MCJB01048367.1:67249-115372 GCA_002018475.1 Nicotiana obtusifolia | reverse complement strand
ACCTATTGCATTTCCCTACCCATACCCTCTACTGTACCTGCACCAGCATCCCCTATTACTACTGCACCTGCGATTTCTACCTCCACTGAACTTCAATCCCCAAAACCAACTATCCATGCACTTGTATCCATCTCACAAATCACCTCAAAACCCACTAAGGCCAAGGGTACTTCAAGGAAATCAATAAAAGTGGCAAAGTAGTGGATCGTGCTCCCGCTAAGGTGGAACCAGGAGTTAAGGAAGCTACTGCTCAGGGAGAATCTACACTTGTCAAGGATGATCAGGTAATATCTTCTCCATCAAAGCTTGATGTTCTAGTCTCTACAATTGAAGTTTCCTCGTTGGAAGTTGTTGCACCCCTGAATGACACACCACATATAGAGAGCACTGCTATAGAAAAAGAAGTTGTGACCCAGGAAAATATTTTGAAAACAATTGATGAGATACCTGTGGTTGAGGGGGAAGGTTAGAAAGAAATAGGGGATAAAGAGGGTTCTGATGGCAGTTCTTACAGTTGGACTGCTGATGAGGATGATGAGGAAGTTCATGGAAGGGAGAAGGAGAAGAAAATTAGGAGTAACAATAGGTGTAGGAGAAAATTCATAGTACTGATGAAAAGAAGAGTGAGAATGAGGGAGAATCATGTGAAGAAAAAGAAGGTGAGGTAGAACAACAACTAGGCGAGCAAGTGGGAGACTCTGAAGAAGAAGAAAAAGAAAGTGAGGGAGAAGGTGACTCTGATAGTGAGGGTGATGGAGATGAAAAGGAAAATGTTAGCGAGAAATCTGAAGGCTCTCTGGCTATTGGGAATACAATCATGGCCCCGTCAGAAGAAGTTCATGAAGAGAAAGGTGAGAAGAACCTAGACCTTCTTTAACTCCTTTTGTTGGAGATGAGGAGGTTGACATTGATGAGGATGATTTGCCTTTATCTGAGGTCCGAAAAAAGGGTAGAAAGGCCTCTGTAAAATCTACAAGACCAATTCCACAGGAAAGAAAGGAAGTGGCTCCTCCTACTAGGACTCCTCTCACCAATAGCAAAAGAAAAGTTGTTGATGAGGTTAGGGAGTCTAGTTGTGTCAAGAAATCAAGAAAGCAAAAATTTGCTGTTGAAACTGTAGTTGAGTTGGATGAGGAGGATAAACCTGGTCCTTCTTTAAAGGCCAGGAAACCACCAGTGAAAAAGACTACTGCTAAACCCACTAAGGCAACTGCCACCTCTCATAAGACGAGCAAAGGGAAGAAGAAAATGGTTGTGTCTGGTATAGTTGCTGAATGGAAAGGTACTTGCCAATAGTGATGAAAGGGGCATAGCCCAGTTGGTTGAAAAACTTGACTTATAGGGATGGACACATATGTTTGTTAAACCCTTTCCCCCCTGTATGTGTGCCTGTGTGGTTGATTTTTATGAAAATTTCCAGTTTGATGGAAAGGTAGTAAAGAGTTTAAGAGAGAATTTGAGATAAAGAGCTTGGGCTGCTACTGAATATTCCTTCCATGGGATTTACAATTATCTAAAGAAGAAGTGGTCTGCTATTGACAATGATGTGGATACATGCATTGCGGTTACTAGGAAGTTCTCTAGAAGTTTGAGCTGGTTGCTCCTCAGAAGGTGTATAAGACTGACATGGCACCTTTTCACAAACTACCATTTCACCTTGTGAATTATTGCATTCTGTAGAGATCTTAGAGAAGGCATGAGGACACCTTGCTTGATATGGCTGTAACGGAGTTGTTGGATACTGGTAGAGCCATCAACCTTCCCAGCCTGATGATTCAGCATATGGCGAGGGCTGTAGACACCTCCAAGCCTAAGCATGCCACACCATATGGCTTCATGCTAACTGAGCTGTTTGACAAGCTCAATGTAGCCTTGCCTGAGCTGAAGTTTGGAAATCATAATAATGTAATGGATGCTGTTACACTCAAGCAGTGTGGTTATGCTGAGATCAAGGCTAGACGACAAACTAGTTTTGCCATTTTACCTGGGAGCAGCAGGGCAGACTGAACTCTCTAAAAGGTTGGAATTGGCTTTGGAGGAGAATGCTAAGCTTAGGGAGGAAAATGATGAGCTAAGAAAGGAAACCAGGAAGCCTAGGGAGGAGCTCAGAAAATACAGGGAGGCCCATGCTCATCAGATTGCCACCTTTATGAAAGCGTTGACCCCTTCTTCTTCTCACCTTTGATCTTGGTCCTTTACCCCTTATCTCAAGTCTGTTTTGTTAACCTAGTGGTGCTTCTTTTTGTTGTTCTAGTTCTAGGTAGTTTGCAGGATGTTTCAACTTATTTTGTCTTAATGTTTTAGTTCAAGACCCTGGGCTTAATTTGGCACTACTTTATGAACTCTCTTATGTTATTTACCTGCTTCTCACATAGTTTTTATCATCAGCATGGTTCATATATCTTGACATTTCCTGTGCTTGAGTTGTAGCCTCGATGGCCATGAATCTTGCGTTAATTATGCTTGGACTGTGTAATAGCTTTGTATTTTTTTCGATGATGCCAAAAGAGGGAAGATAGAGTTGGGGGGCTGTTTGATGTACTTGCTCTGAATTGGCTCCCAATGTGTTTGTACTGTGTTTACATGACTGCTACTATTGTGATGTGATTGTTTATGAATGTCATCACCTGGTTCATATGCACAAAGTTTGTCATCATCAAAAAGGGAAAATTTATTGAGAATTGGGATTTTAAGGATTAACAAAGTATGTTGTGAACGCGTGCTAAGAACGGGGTTCTCAAGGTGGCTGCTGAAGTATGCTAAGAACTAGGTCCTCAAGGTAGTTGTTGAAAGTTCTTACAAGGCAGTAACTTTTGCATAAAGTTACTATAGTCCGAGATTGCTGGAAAAGGTTGTTAATGTGATAAGGGCCGTTGTCCAAGAAGATATGCTCGCATAAGTGATAGGCAAGAGTCACAAGATTTGTGGAGTCCTATCAAATGAGAAGTTGACTATGCGTAGAACTCCCAAAGATCTCGGAGTACCAGGAAGTGAAATACTTTCTTGATGGACTGAGGACATCATCCTTTTGCACGTTAATTGAGGATCAACATTTTCAACACTTAAGTCGATCATTAGTCTTAGTGTTCTTCTTGAGTCTGTTAGTTCATATGTATTAGGAAATCCAGTTGTAATCAAGATGTCATTCGTAACCTATTAGTTGGAGTACGTATTTGAGTGTGTAAGTTAGAGTAACTTGTAATTCATCAAATAGTTGAAATAGGAGAATTATGGGGGTATTGATTTACGGGTCTTGTAATCAGTACGTTTGGCTCATTTGTTCTAGTGAAGTTGAAGTTAAAATCCTACATGGTGGGTCGTAGTTTTTGCACCTTTAAGCCGAATGATTTTCCATGTAAAAATTGATGTCTTTGTTTTTACTGTTTATTATATTTACGCATAAGGAAATAAGGCAAAAAAATCAAGTACTTTAGTAATTTTGGAAGTCACTGAAACTAAAACTATAAAATTAGGCTCTCAAAGCCTCTCTTGGCTATAAGCAGGGTTTTTTTTTTTATCAACTAGGATCTTTGGTGACGGGAGCTTAAAACTCATTAGTTTGAGGAACAAAATCTGTTCCTCAACATAATCTTTAGAAGGTCAAAAAAAATTAGCGCGATGGAGTACCTTCCTAGAAGCTTTTTATGAATGCACACACTAAAAAGTGTGGTGGCAATTCTCAATCAGAAGCATATAATGTCACCATCTGTAATATAAGTAAGATCCTTGGGGCCCCAACTAATCTTTATTAAGATTGAAAAGCAAAAAGGGAAAAATACTAATGTAATAAAGAAATTTGGGCAACTTTTTCGTTGTACAAAAATGTCTTACTTTAGTAGATTAGGCGTTTATAGAAGATTTCTGAGCCTAATCAATACTCTTCTAGTTGATGAGCCGAAATGCGGAAGAGAAAAAAGGATCGCATAATTTGTTAAACTGGCAATTCGTTCATGTCCCTTTCCTTTCGTTTCCTCTATAATGAAATTTGTTCGAGAACTCCAAAAAACAAATCAGAACACATGACTAGCAATTGGCCAGTCTCCACTTACCTCCTTTAGGATGGGAGAATCTGATCTCGTCGAACAAATTCTAAAAGAAATGGAACTTCTCAAGCCTATGTAAAAGAAGGCAATTCACCTCTAAATAAAAATTCGTTGGTCCTTATAAGAAAAAAAGGTTAAATTGTGTATATAGGTTAAAATCTCAAATGTTTTTTTAACCTAATTAACTTAATTTGAAAAGCTAAAAGAATGCTGAATATGTTCCCAAAGCACTGGGAAAGAGGTTTTCCACAAACTGCAGTTGTCAATTCTCCTAAAGGAAAGGAGCAACTTTGATTTCCTTTATTTCTATAGACACTTGGTGCTTTGCATGCATCATATGTTTCTTTTTTCTTTTGTTCTCTTTCACTTCCTTTTTTCTCGAATTAAATTCTGACGTTCTACCGCGCGTCTCATTATCTACCTTTCTTTATTAAAATCTCCCCAAACATTTGGGAATATACAAATATAATGCTGCAATTTCCTTCACTCAAAAAGGGTTGGTAAATACTTGAGCCACGATGTAGATATTAAGGTAGTGCAAAAATCACTTTTAGGTCTTCCAATCACAGATGCAGATACCATTGTAGGTCAACCATGGATTCCCATGATGCTTTTTTTTTTTTTTTTGGCTTCGAAAGGAAGCAAGATATGGAGTGTTTGGTACCATGGAACTTAGTTTTCATGAAAAATATTTTGTTGAAAATAATAATTATGATTTTTCTTCCAATATATATATATCAAAAAGATTAATAACAATATTAGCAAATTGGAGAGTATTTGACTAAACTTTTTAATATTAAAGGCTGGTAATAACGTCTAAATAGTAGTTGAAACAACTAATATAAAGTTAAAAATTAAAATAATTGTGAGAAAAATAATTTTTGCCAAACCAAACACTACAAAATGATTTCCACATTTGCATCTTTCCTTTTCATCTAAAAATTTCAACTATTAAACACAAATTTAATTACTTAATTATATCTTATATCAACAGTTTTCTCGTGAATAAAGGAAATTGGAGTGGTTGACGAGGAAAACATCTAGTTACTTATAAGGTCAGTCAAATTAAAGTACTAACTTGCCGTCCATAAAGTTTAATAGCAAGGCTACCACGGATCCTTTACTGATTAAATATTCCGTCGATTAGATAGGTTGTAATCATGCCTAATAATGGCATAAGAATGATTCCGGGGATATATTTATGCAACAAATTGGAGTTAGACATGAAAACCTAAGCCTTTCCGTGCATTAAAGCATGTCTATCTGCTTTACAAACTTAGTTAAATGACTAATTGACACGAACTAATCGATTCGTATATATATATGACTGGTCTAATCATCATTATTAGATGGAGAATGCCATAAGAAAGATCTATAATTATCATAAAAGAATTAACTTAAGTGGCCATTCACCTAACTATTTAAATAAAAAACAGCCAGTACATATATATATATATATATATACACACACACACACATATATACATATAATTATGTATGATTAATGTATAATTTATATATATTAACTAGAAAAAGTACAGCAACAACAATACAGTATAATTCCGCATGTGAGGTATGGGGAGGGTAGTGTGTACGCAAACCTTACTCCTACCCTAGGGATAGAGAATCTATTTTCGAAAGACCCTCGGAACAAGGAGATGAAAAGAGGCAATAGCACAATAACAACAACATACGTCAGCAAATAGTACTAGTGACCTAAGAATCAAAAAAATAAATGAAAAATGCAATATCAATAATCATAATAATGGAAAGGTACTAGGAAACGGGGGCAGAAAAATAGTACGAACACAACAAGTACCACTATCAAACTAAATCAAGACACTAACAAACTAGCCTAATACTGACAACAAAGTAAAACAATGCTCAACTACCTACTTACTAACCTATGATCCTAATGCTCGCCCTCCAAACCTTCCTATCAAAGATCATGTTCTCGGTAAGTTGGAGTGGCATCATATCCTGCCTCATCACCTCTCAGCAATATTTCTTAGGTTGCCCTCTACCTCTTCTCATACCTGTCAAAGCCAACAGCTCGCACCTTCTAATCGGCGCATCAAGACTTCTCCTCTCCACGTGCCTGAACCATCTAAGCCTCGCTTCCATATTTTGTTTTCCATGGGCGCCACACCCTCCTTCACCCTAATATTTTCATTCTTAATCTTATCCAACCTAGTATGCTCGCACATTCACCTCAATATCATCATCTCTGCTACTTTCATCCTATAGATATGAGAATTCTTGACTGGCCAACACTCTGTCCCATACAACATGGCCGGTCTAACTATCACTCTATAGAACTTACCTTTAAGTTCCGGTGGCATCTTTTTGTCACACAAGACGCCTGATGCTAACTTCCATTTTATCAATCCCACCCCTATACGGTGTGTGACATCCTTGTCGATCTCCCCATTTCCCTGGATGATTGATGTCACGACCCAAAATTCACAATAAGTCGTGATGGCATCTAATGTCACCATTAGGCAAGCCAACGTTGATTTATCAATTTTTTTATTCATACACTTTATTACTTGAAATTACTGATTCCCAAAAATTTAACAGTATAAAATAGAATTTACAGAGTAAATGATGATAATTACGTGATCTATGATAACAACAACCAGAATAAACTTCCAAAACCCAGTGTCATAAGTACATGAGCATTTTCTAAGAAGTACAACAGTAATACAACATCTGTCTAGAATGTAAATAAGATAGGATAAAATAAATAGTATAATGGGGACTCGGTGGGTTGCGATGCGTAGTTTGGATTGTAGCTCACATAAAGTGTCCTCAACAGGTGCGCTTATGCGCCAAGATGATCACCAAATGACCTGTCAGATCATGCACATTTAGTGCAGAAGTGCAGCATGAATACGTAAATTAACACGTACCCAGTAAGTATCTAGCCTAACCCCGGAGAAGTAATAACGAGGGGTCGATATCGACACTTACTAGAGGTCCAAATGAATAAATAATATGATAATTTCTAACAAATATGAAGTGCACAACAATAGAGGAGTAAATCTGTAATATCATAATATTCCAATCATCCCTTTTTAAGCATAAATCTCTCGGTCTTGCATTATACCTCAATACCTCAGAAGTGCCAAGTGTCAATATCATGTCAATAAGAATTACCATAAAATGTCGGGCATCAAGGGAAGGTTTATCTTGTGAATATTTGAATTTCTAGCGATAACGCACGATTCTACTAAGATCGTTCGGCCCGATCAAGAATAATGTGTTCACTGTCGAGGGTCAAGCGGCACGAACCATAGATGCATCTATATACTGCCGAGGCGTTCGGCCCGCTCCACAAGAAAGGAAGGAAGTTCCCGAATTACAAGATACATGTTTACAATATAGCACATGAGCACAAAGTGAATATAACCTTTTACCGTTTCTCAATTTTCTTGCCAACAACTCAAGTGATAGGGCTGGGCCTAAGATATATTAAATTTTTAAATCAAGTTAAATCATATGTTCAATTAATTAAGTCAACAGAATAAGTTCAAGTAATTCAAACATTGCATGATAAAATCCTAGGTCTACCCAGACCTAAACATGCTCTAGCTACGTACGGACTCTCGTCACCTCGTGCGTACGTAGCACCCACAACTAGTAGCACATAACAATTAATATCACCTGGGGGATAGTTTCCCCCTCACAGGGTTAGACAAGAGACTTACCTCACTTCGAAATTACATAACCGGCTCCAACGCCTCTCTAACACCTCAACTTCAAGCCAAACGTTCCGAAACTAGTAAAACCATGTGCAAACCAATGAAAATATACTCTAATACTCAAAATAATTCAACTCATAACAATCCTCAACTGCGCTCGAAAAGTCAATAAAGTCAACCCTAAAGCCCACGTGCCCGGATTTCAAAAATTTTCGAAAATAAACTTTACCCATAACATTACGAACTCAAATATATAATTTATTCCCAATTTCATGTCCAATTTTGTGGTCGAATCCACAAAATTACCAAATTCTAGGTTTTCTTCAAAATCTCAAATTTCTATCAATTTTCATGTTTAAATCCAGATGTAACTCATGTATTTAACTCACAATAGGTGAGAATTACTTACATTTTGATGTTGATGGAATCACCCCGCAAAAGCTCTCAAAAAATCGTCTAAGACCAAGCGAGAAATGAGGGAAATGAGCTAAGTCCCGAAATAAAAAGCCTCTTGCACAGGTCGCAGATGTCGCATTTACGACATATTGTTTGCAAATGTGATAGTCGCAATTGCGAACAAAGCATCGCAATTGCGAAGCAGAGCCATCCCTGCCAAGGTCTCATTTGCGATCAAAATCTTCACAATTGTTTAGAGGGTAATTTCGCAAAAGCGACTAAAATGTTCGCAAATGCGAACACCTTAGTGTTTTTCCATCCACGCAACTGCGAATCCCTCCTCGCAAATGTGAATAAAACCTCGCATTTGCGAGACCTGCAACCAAGGCCAGAAACTAGCAGAACTGAAGTTCTTTGCCACTCCAAACGTGCTCGAAAACTCACTCGAGCCCCCGGAGCTCCACATCAAATATCCACACAAGTCTGAAAACATCATTCGAACTTGCTTGCGCGATCGAAACACCGAAATAAAATTTAAAAGCATAAATCGGACTCCAAAACGCATAAATCAACTCATGAAACTCAAAAACTTCAAAAAATACTTTCGCGCGTCTGATTCCCATAAATCACGTCCAATTAACCTCAAATTTTGCACACAAGTCACATTTGACATTACGGACCTACTCCAACTTCCGGAATCAAAAATCCGAACCCGATATCAAAAAGTCCACTCCCGGTCAAACTCCCCAAAAACCTTCAAATTTTCAACTTTCGCCAAATGACCTCGAAATGACCTATGGACCACCAAATCCACATCCGGACGCGCTCCTAAAACCAGAATCACCATAAGGAGCTATTCCCAAGCTCAAAATCCCAAACAGACATCGATAACATTAAAATACACTTCAACCCAAATTTATGAAATTCTTCCAAAATGCCTAATTTTTCGTAATAGGCGCCTAAATGCCCCCGGGCAACCCGATACTCTACCCGAATATACGCCCAAGTTCGAAATCACCCTACGAACCTATTGGAACCTTCAAATCTCGATTCCGAGGTTGTTTGCTCAAAGGTCAAAGCTTAGTCAATTCTTCCAACTTAAAGCTTTTAAATTTAGAAGTTTCTCATCCGAATCAACTCCGGACTTCCCGAAATTCAATTTCAACCACACGAACAAATCATAATACATGAAATGAAGCTACTCAAGGTCTCAAACTGCCGAACGACGCGCTAGAGCTCAAAATGACCGGTCGGGTCGTTACATTCTTCCCCACTTAAATATACGTTCATCCTCGAACGTGCTAAGGACTGCCCGAGAGTTGTCCAAAATCACTGTTTGGCATCTCGTGCACCCACCCGTGCCTCCACAACCCAGTTAAGCGTATTAGCTTGAACCAAACTGAAGATTCTCCCTTTTTATTTAGTCAATAAGCCTTAGAATCAATTTCCAACCTCCGAATGTCCCTTACGAGACCTGATTCTAGCATTCGAACACCATATCAATCACTACACTGTGTACCAAAACATGATCGTATACCTTTGCTGAATTCGCACCATGCGCCGCATAATTCACATGATCATAATAACATCATCTGACAACAATAACTGCAATTCCACGAATTCGATGCCCACAACACACCTCATGACGCATATAAGTCCTATTCCAACTCTCGCAATACTGGCACGACGGAAGAGGTGCATATAAATTAATAACCACCTGCCGAATCAATAATTTATGGAGTCTCTCCTCCTGACAAGGACCATCACCTCATTCTGAACTAAATAACGATATTTGCTCTTTAATATACCCTTCATAACTCTGATCGCATTGATCCCAGGTCCAATAACCTCGTCTCACCCAGAACAAGCTATTCTGGCGATAGCAATCTCAAACACTGCCAAGATCTCAACACCAACAATGCGCCAACAACCTACAAACTCTAATGTAACTCATAAGGAAGAACGAACTCTGATAGGGAATTACCCTGCCCGCATAACGAATAAAACGGCTGAATAGGTGCTATTAACCTACCTCAGAGATGAAAACAAGGCACACCAAATGAGTCTAAGGAACTATGCTCAGCATCTCACTGTTGCGGGTGCAACCCGATCCAATATGACACTGTTGCAGTGCGCAACCTGATCCAATGTGACACTATTGCAGCGTGTAACCCGATCCGTAAAACATACCCGTGGTGGTGTGCCACCCGATCCAAACTATATACCTGTAGCGGCGTGACACTCGATCCCAACGGTATACCTGTGGCGGCGTGCCATCCGATTCAAACGATATACCTGTGGCGCATGCTACCTGATCCCCACATAACAATCAAAGAAAACACACATCGAATTGTAATTCTTATACTTATGAAATGTTCGAATATCAACCACAAGCACGCCAAGTGTCTAATACAAATCTTGGGGAGACGCGTAGCGCCATACGCTACGAAACTCAAGCACAACTAAGGTGCGATATATGATCTGCATCTCGAGAGCCATCCTGCTCACATAACACCATAACTACGTGGGACCTCAACACATAGCAAATAATCAAGCCATCTCATGGCACAATAGAGTATTACATGAAATAGTTGACGACGAAAATAACATCCAATGCCCGAAGGCTCCTCCATTAGAAATGCTACGCTAAATGAACACAACCCGCCTGATGTAGAGCACATATCCACATTTAGACCCATCAACGGACCTCAAGCCGATTTTGATTGTACCGTACTGAGCTAATAATCTCTCAAGGATCCACAATAACCCCTTTTCCATGACACATAAAAACAGCCGTCAAATTCGGAACAAACTCACACGGTCCACAACCCAAGGAATAGAATGTCTCTCAGGCATAAACTCTCGCATTTGCGATATTTCTCCATGGAATACGCCCCCCCCATGACCTTCGGCTATGGTAGCAAAGTCCGCACGTCCGTACCACCAACCGTTCCAATTCTGTAAAGCGAATCAAAAATCTGCAAGTCAATACACAAAGCCTCTTCCCCAGAACACCATTCTCAGGTGACACTAAAGAAAATGCCAGCCTACTCTGAACATCTGAATTCTCCCCTGCTCATCCGAGCTTGTGACATTCTATCAACAGTCGACCGCGACCTTAACCTTCAACTTCCAGCCCCTATGCCACGGCGCTACGCGATAATACATGTATTCACCATAACCCTTGAACTACTAGTGGAATAAGCACTTTATTGGCTAGAAACATTTCACTTAGTTCATTTCAGCAGAACCAATGCAACACGCAACTGAATTCTCAAACCACAGAAAATACAAACCTCAAATCGTGATCTAAACCACCATAACTCTTTCGAAATCCATTTACACAACAAAGCCACTCGAATCAAATACCTCCCAAATCAACCAAATTGTGGTGGCGCTCAAGCCCAAGTGTATAACCACAAACTACATAACTTCACGCTGAAAAAACTTATCACTGCCACAATCATGCTGATTCGACCGTTACTAACCGACCCGACTTCTTTCAATTTACTTTTGACTTGCCTTAAAAATAATAATAGCTCCATTTCAAATATAACGAACTCAATATGCACTCATCCCGAGTGACCTGCATCATGAGACCACATCGTCTCATTACTCATGAATCATCTCATATTCTCCTTACGTGCACAATAGCATCTCCAACCGATACACCCGTTTTGAAAGACCTTCCGCGAATTTGAAGCTATTTCTTTCTTTCCTCCACTACTATACTGCATACCCAATGATAACATAGAACCTTCCAAGTCCTTAGCCACTGCACTCAATTTCTTGGACCCACTAGGACCACTATTGAGAGTCACCCACTCTGAGTTGGCCTTGAATATAAACCAAACTCTTGTTCCCTGCTAGTACGTGAACATTCTATCAAGGAAGCACCAGACTGAATTCTTTTCCTTGTACATAACCCCCATAAGAAGCATAAACTCTGAGTCTTCCCAAAACCTAAACATGAATCGATAAGGCCAAATATAGCAGACATTCCTCTAATCTTTTGCTCGAATTACCAGTGATGTTTCTTTCCTTAGTGATAATAACTCACCAGCGCATCGATAATCAGAAATCGCACAAGCAGACAACCACGCGATCCAATCATAGACGGTGGGGCTCCCCCACTTAGCTTGAAACTACAATTACATAATCCTGGAACCCACCAAGATTCCTCCTTCCTAATTACCATGATCTTGCACAACTAACACGCCAAATTTCTCGAAATCTTTCTATTAAACACTGCATGAACATTCTGAATCATTGGCCAGAATCACATATTCGACATCTTACCGGATAGCAAGTAAAATTCTTCGTAGATGCTTCATCAACATCACACAATCGCTAACCTGCGCACATGAGATAACCCACTTGTGGAAATTCTATGCCAACATCTTCCAAGGATGCTGCACTGGGTACAATTACTATGAAATCAATAAACCCTCTTGAGCCCGTGCGCATTCACCAGTTGTACAAGTCCGTTCACTCCCCATTGACATCAACTAAAAGTGCCACAATACATTCCAACCCGAAGTCATGTTGCATCCCAACAATAATCAAGTTTTTCACACCCCTCCTCTTTTCAAGCAAACTCCTTTCTGCCGCATCCAATCTCCTCAGTATAGTAGCCAACATTCCAAATTAAGTTCGTAGACCTAGTCGCTGTCCACCATGATTCCCAAGTCACTCTAAACTTTTCTCAAGTCATATGGCTATCCTACCACAGAATCCACATGCTACTGTGCCACTCCCATTTCGGTTAAACCATCTCCTTTAAGCAACTTCTCGACCTTTGTTTTTCATACTTGACCTTCTATAAATTCAACCACCGCAAGACACCTCCCACATGTCCTTCCTCATCCTTCGCTGCCCAATTATTGCCTTAGATCAAAATCCATCTCTGTAGCACTTGAAGTAATGAATCATTACCAACTATAAACCTCCTAGAGGATCATCGTTCTCGAGCCATTAGCATTTGAAATACCGATCCGATTCTAAACCGTGACACACCGCTATCTCTGACACCCGCTCCTCAGGCACCATTTCACAACACACTGTCCCGAAGGCAGATTGAAGAAGACTATAACACCAGGGAATCTTAATACATTCCAACAAGGACAGCGACACCGCATCACAGATGAAAATTCTACCACGCTCGAAAATACCAAGCCTCGTTACTCCATCAACCAAAACTTGGACATTCAAATTGTCCAATTGCCTTTCCTTTGCTGGATTAAACACTGAACCTCTAAAATCATGCACCAAAAATCTTCCTCCCAACTCATTCACTGTCTAGACACATAGACAAGCACCCTACCATTACACTAACACTGCAAGATAACAACGTTTGAACATCATAGTAATCAGCGTGTGGTCTCGAAACCATCAAAAATACAGCTACTAAGCTGAAATGACAGAACCTCCTTCCGCAAGAAGACGATAATAACTTGCTCGAATGATTAGGGAGAAACATCCTGATCCACGTCTATAGTACCATTGCAACTCCTCGATACCCAATCGACACGAGCACTCAACATCCCATAAGAATGAGTAGAAAGGAAATAAAGGCATAAACCTAAAAGGAATCAAATTGCACGAAAGGGAATCAAGAAGGGAAGTGTTCCTAACAGCCCTTAGCCTCTCGAAGATAAGTACAGACGACTCTGTACCGATAGGCTCTACTAGACTTGGTCATGACTCGTGAGACCTAAGTGAACCTAATGCTCTGATACCAAGCTGTCACGGCCCAAAATTCACAATAAGTCGTGATGGAACCTAATGCCGCTGTTAGGCAAGCCAACATTGATTTATCAATTTTTTTTATTCATACACTTTATTACTTGAAATTACTAATTCCCAATAATTTTACGGTATAAAATAAAATTTACAGAGTAAATGATAATAATTGCATGATCTATGATAACAACAACCAGAATGAACTCCTAGAACCCGTTGTCACAAGTACATGAGTATTTCCTAAGAAGCACAACAGTAATATAACATCTGTCTAGAATGTAAATAAGACAAGATAAAATAAATAGTACAATGGGGACTTAGTGGGCTGTGATGCGTTGTCTGGATTGCAGCTCACATAAAGTCTCCTCAACAGGTGCGCCTACGCGTCAAGATGATAACCAAAGGACCTTCAGATCTTGCATATTTAGTACAGAAGTGCAGCATGAGTACGTAAGTATCTAGCCTAACCCTGGAGAAATAGTGACGAGGGGTCGACATCGACACTTACTAGAGGTCTAAATGTATAAATAATATGATAATTTCTAACAAATATGAAGTGTACAACAATAGATGAGTAAATCTGTAATATCATAATATTCCAATCATCCCTTTTTAAGAATAAATCTCTAGGTCTTCTATTATACCTCAATATGTCAGAAAGTGCCAAGTGTCAATATCATATAAATAAGAAGTACCGTAAAATGTCGGGCATCAGGGGAAGGTTTATCTTGTGAATATTCGAACTACTACCGATAACGCATGATTCTGCCAAGGTCGTTCGGCCCGATCCAGAATAATTTGTACACTACCGAGGGTCGAGCGGCACGAACCATAGATGCATCTATATATTGCCGAGGCGTTCGGCCCGCTCCAGAAGAAAGGAAGGAAGTTTTCAAAATCACAAGATACATGTTTACAATATAGCACATGAGCACAACGTGGATATAAACTTTTACCGTTTCTCAATTTCATTGCCAACAACTCATGTGATAGGGCTGGGCCTAAGATATATTAAAATTTTAAATCGAGTTAAATCATATTTTCAATTAATTAAGCCAATAGAATAAGTTCAAGTAATTCAAATATTGCATGATAAAATCCTAGGTCTACCAAGACATAAACATGCATTAGCTACGTATGGACTCTCGTCACCTCGTGCGTACATAGAACCCACAACTAGTAGTATATAACAATTAATATCACCTAGAGGGTAGTTTCCCCCTTACAGGATTAGACAACAGACTTACCTCGCTCCTAAGTTCCATAACCGGCTCCAACGCCTCTATAACACCTCAAATCCAAGCCAAATGTTCCAAAACTAGTCAAACCATGTGAAAAGCAATGAAAATATACTCTAATACTCAAAATAATTCAATTCATAACAATCCCCAACTCCGCTCGAAAAGTCAATAAAGTCAACCCTCGGGCCCATGTGCCCCATTTCTGAAAATTTTAAAAAATAAACTTTATCAATAATATTACGAACTCAAATATATAATTTATTCCCAATTCCATGTCCAATTTCGTGGTCGAATCCCAAAATGACCAAATTCTAGGTTTTCTTCAAAATTCCAAATTTCTACCATTTTTCATGTTTAAACACATATGTAACTCATGTATTTAACTCACAATAAGTGGGAATAACTTACCTCTTCATGTGGATGGAATCATCCCGCAAATGCTCTCAAAAAATCGCCTAAGACCAAGTGGGAAATAAGGGAAATGAGCTAAGTCCCGAAATAAAAAGGTTCTTGCACAGGTCGCAGATGTCGCATTTGCGACATCATGTTTGCAAATGCGATAGTCACAATTGTGACAAAGGCATTGCAAACGCGAAGGAAAACCATCCTTGCCAAGGTCGCCTTTGCGACCAAAATCTTCGCAATTGCGAAGAGGGCAGTTTCGCAAAAGCGACCAAAATATTCGCAAATGTGAACACCTCAGTGTTTTTCCATCCTCGCAAATACGGATCCTTCCTCGGAAATGCGAGGTTCACAAATGCGAATAAAACCTCGCATTTGCGAGACTTGCAACCAAGACCAGAAACCAGCAGAACTGAAGTTCTTCGCCACTCCAAACGTGCTCGAAAACTCACCCGAGCCCCCCGGGCTCCACATCAAACATCCACACAAGCCTGAAAACATCATGAGAACTCGCTTGCGCGATCGAAATAACATTTAAAAGCATTAATCGGACGCCAAAACACATGAAACTCAAAAACTTCAAAAAATACTTTCGTGCATCCGATTCCTATCAAATCACGTCCGATTAATCTCAAATTTTGCACACAAGTCACGTTTGACATTACAGACCTACTCCAACTCCCGAAATCGGAAATCCAAACCCGATATCAAAAAGTCCATTCCCAGTCAAACTCCCCAAAAACTTTCAAATTTCCAACTTTCGCCAAATGACCCCGAAATGACCTGCGGACCTCCAAATCCACATCCGGACACGCTCCTAAGACCAGAATCACCATACGGAGCTATTCCCAGGCTCAGAATCCCAAACGGACATCGATAACATTAAAATACACTTCAACCCAAATTTATGAAATTCCTCCAAAAGGCCAACTTTCCATAATAAGTGCCTAAATGCCCCCGGGCGACCGGATACTCAACCCGAACATACGCCCAAGTTCGAAATCACCCTACGAACCTATTGGAACCTTCAAATCCCGATGCCGAAGTCGTTTTTCTCAAAGGTTAACCTTAGTCAATTCTTCCAACTTAGAGCTTCTGAATTTAGAATTTTCTTATCTGAATCAACTCCGGACTTCCTGAAATTCAATTCCGACCACATGTACAAGTCATAATACATGAAGTGAAGCTACTCAAGGTCTCAAACTACCGAACGACGCACTAGAGCTCAAAACGACCGGTCGGGTCGTTATAATTGACCCAAGATACTTAAAACTCTCTTTCCTGGGGATTATTTGCAATGAATTTTCGACACACGAAACATAACTGCACTCATAAAAGAATAAAGTAATTTGTTTAATCAATTTTGAGTATAATTCTGTTTCTCCTTTGATTCTTCTCTCCTGATTATCTCCGTGATTTGAGGGCTGAAGTAGCATTTTTCTCGAATGTAGGATGATGTGGATTCCGTGGATGTATCTGATATCTATGAAAGTATGTTTTGGATCATCTTGAAGTATTTTATTATCTAGAATTATCCGGCCACATCTTGATCTCTTTGTCAGTATCCCGTGAGTTTATTACATAATCGAGATGATCTCCATTTTTTAGATCCTTTTTTAAGGGAACATGTAACCATTTTTATAGGAGAGACCTAGGGTTAGAAGAATAGCCTCCAAGTTAGGGTTTTGGTAGAGTAGCCTCCAAGTTAGGGTTTTGGTAGAGTAGCCTCCAAGAAACTCTAACATACTCCTAGAATTGCAAGAGTCATCTTGTGGTGTCTTGAATTCAGGATTTAGCCCAAATTTCGTATGGACTTGGTCCGTTAAAACTTTTGATGTCTATAAATGCCCCTACTTCAAGGTTTGACGGGGTGTAGACTTGCCGAAATTTGAAGACAAGACTTGAAGTACTCGACCATCGCAGCAAATGATCTTGAAACTTGTAGTTTGCGCTTTGCAGGAGGAAGAGATGAAGAGCAGAATTAGTGTCACTGGGCGTGCCAATTTATATGCAATAAATTTGTGTAGAAAAAATAAAACCGCAATCACAAATAACAATAAAGAAAAAGAATTTTATTAATAAACGTTACGGGTTACAACTCTATTTATCTCTTGATTCTTTCCTCCTATTTGTTATCCATAATTCAGGTCTTAGCGGCGTATTTCTCGAACGTAGGACTATACGCATCTCCTTGGTGTATTTTATGATTAAGAAGCATGTAGCAGCACTCTACTTGGATCTTGAATGTTGCTAGAACTCTGGGCAAGACATGTTTGACATGTCTTTGATCTCTTAATGAGTATTCCAAAAGTTTTATGGAATTTCGGAGATCATATATTTGATCCCTTTGTGTATATTTCGAGAGATTATGAAATTGCTGAGATGGTTTTTGAAGGACATATGTAGCCTTATTTATAGGTATGAATTAGGGTTTTGGTGGAATATCCACCAAGTAACCCTAATGGGCTCATCTTGTAGAGGCCCTAGTTCAAATTTTTTTATGCACTAGTTTGACAAATTTTCAATGTCTACAAATGCCTCCTATTTTAAGGTTTGCCGGAGTGTAGGGTTACCGAAACTTGAAGACGAGACTTGAAGAACATATTCGATCTTGTGTTGACAGCGTGTGCTAGACTCCGACGAACAGAGAAAAAGAGATATTACCCCCAACCGATTTTGGAATTTACAGACCTCGCTTTACGAGAGGAAGGGATGAAGGGCAAAAGTGGACCCACTGAGCGTGCCAATTTATTTGCAATAAATTTTCGACACACGTCCCTGGGCATGCCAATTTGTGAATCAAGCCTCACGTCCCTGTCCACTTATTTAATCACATCGCTAAACTTGCACTCCAAGTATTCTGTCTTAGTCCAGCTCAACTTGAAATGTTTAGACTCAAGAATCTGTCTCCAAACCTCCAGCCTCTCATCAACACCGTCTTGTGTCTCATCAATCAGAACTATATCATTAGCAAATAACATACACCATTGCACCTCCCCTTGAGTATGCTGCATCAGTACGTCTATCGCCCAAGCATATTAACTAGAAAAAGTAAACTACAAATTTTATAGACTATTTGTACAAAGATTCCATCTAACATAAGCGAAAAGATTGACCAGAAAAGAAACGTAAAAATAGAAATATTGGAGAATTTGACGTTGGGGGAACGTATATAAGATAATGGAAGTCAAATCCCATCACTCTTTACAAGAAAAGCGTATTCACTTATGGTGCCAAGCAAATTTTAACACCAAACTCAAAGCATTGTTGAATATGTTCTATTTATATTTAGTGGGGATCCATCAATTGTATATTACGCCAAAGTCAGAATAGTTTTGGTCCCCCAACAGCATAACTTGCTTTTTCTTGCTAAAATAAAATGTTCTTTACCTAGCAATGAACTCCATCAACAATTTACAATATTACAAGGCACTTTGACATTAAATGGGATATGTACACCCTTTATGCAGACACAATAAACTATGCTTGATTAAATAAAGTGTGAATAATTGAACAGAATAAGAAAAGAAAAAATCGAATATGACACGATTTGAAATCGCCTATTGACTATTTTTAGTTCTGCAATTCACTAACAAGCATAAAGAATTCTACCTGATGTTTTCGGTGTATCTTTCTGTCTCTCGTTCTCTCTTTCCCTTCTACAGTCAGTATTTTGTTCTTATTTATCAAATGATCGTGATTGAAAAAGTTTTACAACTTGCAGAGTAGGGTGACAAAGCAACAACTTTAAGCTTTTACTGTTGTTCATGACCAATATGATTTTAGTGTGGGCTAGAAGAGGGTAGCAAATGATACTTCTTTGGACTTACGTGCAAGATTAAAGAGCATAATACAATAAAAATGACAGCAAAGTGTAAAGAAAGAGAAGTCCAGTTCAAATTAATAGCCAGCAATGTACAACGGGGGCCATTCGGTTACAGGGATTAGAAGAGTTATGTCAATATAAAATTTGGAACTAAATTTATCCGGTATTTGATCGTAGGTATTAGCTAAAAAGCAGGATAAAATTTATATCAAAATTATAAAATTACCTATGATATTATTTGTCGTGATTATAATTTCAGAATATAACCTGATTTTAAACAAAACGACAGTAAAAAGGA
The DNA here is from genome assembly GCA_002018475.1 of Nicotiana obtusifolia. Classification (NCBI taxonomy): domain Eukaryota; kingdom Viridiplantae; phylum Streptophyta; class Magnoliopsida; order Solanales; family Solanaceae; genus Nicotiana; species Nicotiana obtusifolia. The sequence continues at coordinate 95,720 of MCJB01048367.1, read as the reverse complement.
TTGAGAGAATCTAAGCGGAAGAGATCTTCCATCCAGATTCTTCAGCTGCTGCTTCTTGCGAGGTGGGGGACCATATGCATGCCTCTTAAAATTTTGAGAAGGCAAGGGCAAAGTTATGTGAAAGTGACACAGACAAGAGCATTTGGTATCAAATCAAACCACCTACTATGTATAGTTTGGGCTAACTAATAAAGTTAAAAGGAGTTTAATAGCCTGTTTAGTCAAGTTTATTTTTGGCCAAAAGAGTTTTTTTTTGTTTAAAAGTGCTTTTTCTCAAAAATTAAGGTGTTTGGCCAAACTTTTAAAAGGAAAAAAAGTGCTTTTGAGGAAAAGCAAAAGCAGTTCCTGAGAAGCAGAGAAAGTAGCTTTTCTTCGAAAGTACTTTTCTAAAAAACACTTTTGAAAAAAATACACTTAAAAACAGTTTTTAAAAGTTTAGCCAAATAATAATTACTGCTCAAAAATACTTATATCAAAAGTACTTTTGAAAAAAGCATTTCTCAAAATAAAGTGATTTTAAAAGTTTGACAATCAAGCTATAAGTGTGTGCATCACCTCGATTAATCCCCAAGAAACCCGAGAAGATGGCGAACAAAGGCTACCTTTATTTTTCTTAGGATGTCCCACATGGTGGCGTAAGCAGAAAAGTCGAATAAGGGATTATAATATATAAGAATGTCATTCCAGAAATTTAACTCATGATCTAAAATACAGCCAAACTTCTTAATAATAATTATTCTATGAAATAATACTTTACCATAATGGTCATATTTTTTTTAACTAATTTTATATTATGTTATAATATATGTTTTCTATAATAATATTTCGCTATAACAATAAAAATAATTAAAACCAATAAAATTGTTATAGAGAGATTTGATTATAATTTTTAAACTATCTTTGCCACAATAATAAGGACTTCCTTTATATAAAAAATATTCAACAATTTATGCATACATCAAAATTTGTTTCAAGCTGGGAAAAATACAGAATTTGTTCCGATCCTATTTACCCAATACAATTTTATGACTAATTCATGAAACCCTTCATTATGTGTAGCCCCACCCTTGGTCTTAGAGATTGCAAATTTACTAATGCTGGACTTTAAAGATTTCAAGTGAAATTTCATTGAGCATCGCCTTTTTATCACTTCAGAAGAAAAAGTAGAGTTAAAACCAGTGCTCACTTCTATATCCAATTATATAGCTAACATTGACACAAGAGTAGTGGCAGACTCTGAAGTCTAAACGTTTCAAATTGAGCAGGACCAAGACAGAATACTTAGAGTGCAAGTTCAGTGGAACGACTCAGATAGTAGACGAAGAAGTGACGCTTGACTCTCAAGTCATCCCTATGAGAGAGAGTTTTAAATACCTTGAGTCAGTTATACAAGGGAATGGAGAGATCAACGAGGATGTTACACATCGTATTGGGGCGGGATGGATAAAATGAAGGCTCACTCAAGGTGTTTTGTGTGATAAGAATTTGCCACCTAAATTTAAAGGCAAGTTTTATAGAGCGGCGGTCAGACCGACTATGTTACATGGGGCGGAATGTTGGCCAATCAAGAACTCTCATGTCCAAAGATGAAGGTGGCTGAAATGCGAACGTTGAGATGGATGTGTGGGTATACCAGGCTAGATAGAATTAGAAATGAAGTTATACGGAACAAGGTGGGTGTGGCCCATGTTGAGGACAAGATGCGAGAGGCGAGACTTAGATGGTTCGTGCATGTGAAAATGAGAGGCATAGATGCACCGGTGAGGAGGTGTGAGAGATTAGTCCTGGAGGGCATAAGGAGAGGTAGAGATAGGCCGAAGAAGTATTGGGAAGAGGTGATTAGACAAGATATGGCGATTCTCCAGCTCACTGAGGAGGTGACCATGGATAGGAAAGTGTGGAGGTTGAGGATAAAGGTAAAGGGTTAGGATAGGTCGTCTAGCGTTGTCCTTGTCTGTAACAGTAGCTTTAGTACATGAGTTTGCATTATTATGTATTTTCGTATTCCGTGACTCCTGTGTGTACTTGTCGTTGCTTTTATTTCGACCTTCTGATTACAATACTCAGTTTTAGTTTTATAGCTTTATTTTTTTGCTTCGGTTTCTAATTGGTGTGCTGACTTGCTGCTACTCTCTTTTATTTTTCCTAAGCCGGAGGTCTTTCGAAAATAGTATCTCTGTCTTTTTGAAGGTAGGGGTAAAGCCTACATACATTCTACTTTCCCCAGACCTCATTTGTGAGATTATACTGTATTTGTTGTTGTTGTTGCGTTGACACAGGCGGCAAATGATCCATTGGGATAAATATGAGATATTTTGTAGTAATGATTTTGGGAGTCATTAGGGCAACCGAGAAAATGCTTGGAGCTATGCATCAACCTCTCTTCGGTTAAAGCTAGACATTTTATCATTCTTTTGGTAGCCTGGAGACCATGTTCTCGTGCATTATTTCATTCATTTCGCCATAGAAGCAGATGTAGTTGGATTTTATTTTGCACGGGCACTCTTACATGTATATTTTGAATACAGTTTATGATGATGCAATTGTCTATTATGTTCATTTGAAAAATGATTTAAAAAGCTAATGGTTCACATGTTATGATCAATGTATATAATTGTGGTTCGCTCGGTGTGGGTTATGTCACTAACTGACGATCATTTGCTCTTAGTTTTAGGGCACATGAAAGTATTTGGTAGGTACTTTTAAGCCTTTCAGCTTCTTTTGAAGAAGAAAATACTTCTTGATCTTCATTTACAATTCAACTGATTTCTTTTGGAGTTTCTTTGCATACAATCTCGTCATACAATGTTTGGAGTGACACCTTCACTGTTGCGCCACATGTTGGTGAGGCATCATGGTTTCTATCATATATAGGTCCCACAAACTTTAAGTGTCTTTCTCGAAATCAGGGATCAGTTTAGGTGGGTCTTTATGTAATCTCAAAAATATGAATTTTTTCCAAGGATACTTTTATCCTGAAAAAAAATTAAAAATAATTTTCTATTTTATTTATGAGGAAAAGCTACTTTTGTCAACTGATTTCAATAAAGAAGAAAACAACGCTACTATTCAAAATAACTTATTTTTCGTCCGAAAGCTTTGACCCAACACCTTACTTCTCCAATATATAAACACTTTTAGCTTTCCAAAAGCATGGTCAAACGGACTGATAATGGTATAAAAACGTAACATGAGAAAGTGAAAGGGACTTAGTTAAAAATTTAACAATTTACTATGGATATAAATTGAATTTTGATTCAAATTCGCACTTTTAGCTTCCTGAGAGATGCTTCATTGCAGAATAATTTCATTCTTACTCCATCCCTGTCCTCCTTTCTTTAATAATTTCTACCTCTAAATTTTATGTTCAATTAGATCTTAATTGGACGAGTTAAAACTTATTTGTCGTGATCTTTGTTTACCCTTAAAACGAATAACAATTAAATTTATACGCGATTTCAAGGATATGTGAATTGATTCAATACAAGTAATCAAGAATGTTAGATAGACGAATTAAAGATAAAATGAATAACCAAACCAGTTGTGACGTTAAGGCTGGACTCGGATTTAAGCTGAACAATAGTTTTGTCCTCGACCAGACCCTCGATTCGGAGCCAAATGTATATGAAGAACTACAATTAAAATAAGAACTTTTCAATAGCTAGAAAGCATAGAAATGAGTTTGTATTGCCTTGATATACGTGTTACAATGTGTCCCATTAAATAAAAAACCCTTTATATAGTAGGAGAGTTTCATCCCTAGTACTATTCTAAAAAGGTAAAAATTCTCCGTTCTTGCCAATTACTGATCTGCTATAGACATCTAGCGAGATCTACGCCGTGCTATCCAATGGGGTGCGGATATCATGGCCCTCTGTTAGTCGTGTGCAACCATTGTCATTCTTTTTGAGGTCTCGGAGCTCGTTCTAGGTTCGGGGAAGTGTTGTCTTGTCAGGCCCGATGGCGAGCACTCCGTTCAATACCTGGTACGAGAAGTTCCCTGCTCCTGTCCCATACAGTCTTATCCTTGCTTCTTTTGACCCACCAGGAAATTGGGTTACGCATTAGCCCCGATTTTACCTTTATACAGATAGTCCCCCGTTTCTTAGAGAGTAGGTTTGCCGAAACGACGGGAAACAATAGATGAACCCTGGTTCCTTCCTTCGCAAGTTACAACCGAGACGACGGATAAGCCAAAGTGTCCCATCAGTCTCGTTGTTCAGACTTCGAACACGTGTCGATCATCGTCTAGTTGCCTTCAAATGTGAAACGTCGTGTATAAATTATATTTCTCCCTATAAAAGCTTCGACCCCCTTCACTTCTTTTACTTTCTGATCCTAGCTCTTACCTTCGATTTTATAAAGGATTTCAACTTTCTCAAATCTTCAAACCTCGCTTCTTGAATCTTCTTTTTAATCTTCAAACCTTCATGTTTTTCCATGGATTTTCAACCCAGAATTTCATATCTTCACTTCTAACCTTCAAATCTTCATACACCTTCTTCAAATATTCATATATTTTTCCAGATTTATGATGGCCAAAACTTCCAAGTCTGTACCACAGCAAACGGTCCCTTCATCTTCCAACACGGTCGCAGATGTCGAGGTGGATGTTCTTGAGGTGCTTCGAGAGCCTTCTATGAAAAGCTTCATACCCAAGGGCTATTCTATCGGAGACGATTTCAAAGTCGAGAAGGCCTCTGTCAAACAAGATTGAGGTAAATGAGCATGGAGATACATATGCTCCGTCACTGAGGATACCCTTCCCATAGTCCGAGAGGACTGTAAATAGGAAGGCAAAGACGTGGTTTTCCCCTGGACTAAAGATGATATCACTACCTACGTGGAGGGGTATTTAAGTGTTTACACTTACCCCTTCACGCTGGGCCCGGTAGACCCAATAATACTGGCCTTTTACAAGAGCTACGAGGTATGTCTGGGGCAAGTTCACCCTTCCCTCTAGAGAATCGTGATCCTCCTACGCCATTTTGCGAACAACACCAAATCTCCTCGGTCACCCTCGACCACCTACTCCGTTTGTACAGTTCCCGAATTTTCCGAGGGGAACTAATCAAGCTTGTTCGCCGAGCCAACAAGGCCCCTTTTTAAGCATCGATGAGGACCGAGACCGAGGTTGGCAAGGGCATTTTTTCGGATAAAGACTGAAGACCTGATCCCTCCCGAGTTTCTGCCATTCCCCGAGAAGTGGAATGCATCTCGTAAGTGTAGTCTTTTCTTAAGTGTCAATTTCCCTTCATTTCATCTCTCATCGTCAGCATTTATGGTTGTGTTGTTGCTCAGGTTCCTAATTCGGTCCCCCAGCTCAAAGAGTGTATCGAAGGGATCTGCCAGCAGATATCATGCTATGAGCGCACGTGGTGCAAACTTTCGAAGGGCAAATGGGAGTCCCGTTCTCATGATAAAGCTCTCCCTGAATAGTTACTACTACGCTCCACACTTACACGATGTTGACCTTTTCTTTTACCTCGTAGTTTGCCTAAGACCTCCAAACTTAGGTTGCTGGATGCTGACGAGGATACATTTTTACCCACCGAACCCTCTATTTCGGGACAGCCTCGGGCTGCCGCGGAGGAGAAGAAAAGGAAAAGAAAGTCCTCGGGTTCCCCGAATTCTAAGGTGAAAATAAGATAGAGGGCGGCCACCCGGGCTCGCAAGCCCAAGAAGAATACTAAGTCCCGGGTACCAAACTCCGACTTGCTTCACTGGCTTAGGGATGAGCATGAAGAAGACGAAATCTTTGTCGCCCGTAGATCGACCCCTACCGGGGAGCAGGCGGCAAACGAGGAAAGTAGCCACGAGGCCGATTCCCTTCCAACTCGAGAGGCCGAGGTGGAGACGATGGTTGTGACCTCCCGAGAAGCCGTTTCTATTCCGAAGGAGGCGACCGGTGTGATAGACATCATCGAGATGCCCTCCTATACCGAGTCCATGCTTGAAGAGGCTCAAGCGGGCAAGGAAAAATCAAGTGAAGGAGCTCAGGGTATAGTGGATCCTCTCCACTCCTTCTTCGATGGCATGGACATGTTCTCGTTGGAAGATTTCTTCGGGCTGGGTCACCTGGAGATACCGAAGAAGGATGTGCCTTCAAGAGCTGATGGGCCGAGTATGAGCCCAAGATTGGTGAAGCAATTCCCTGCACCGAGCGCAAGAGGACGGTTGTTCTCACAAACTCGGAGGATGCCGGGATCCTATCTACTCCAGTAGGGGTAGCTAGCTACCTTCGATGCCTGGTGACCGAGGAGGACCAGGCAAAGATGAACGAGGTAGGCACGTCAAGTCTTTTTAATGAGGCATAGCAGGCGCTGAACCGGGTAAGACTTAAACACTTTTACATTCCCTTGTGAATTCTACTTAGTTTTGATGTCTCTTACTATTTTCGTTGTTTACAGGCCTCGGTGCTTCACCATGAGAGCTTCCTCCGGTACCTCTTGGAAATCAGCCAACTCGAGTTTGAGATCAAAGAGCAAGTCCGGAAGAAGGACATGTACAGGCTTCTCAGTGAGCAACAGGACGGAGCCGTCAAAGACCTTCAGGCCGAGCTAGACAAGTCTCAGAAGGAAGCTTCGAACCTGAAGCGGGAACATGCCGGCCTGGTTGAAAAGGTAAAGGTTTTTGAAGCTAAAAACGAGCAATTAGTCGTGGTGACTAACAACACAACCTCACAGGTCCAATAGAAGATCGACTTAATCGACTAGCTCCGAGACGAGATGAATGAAGTCAAGGCCATGGCCGAAGGGGCTTCGGAGAAGGAAACTGTGAAGGCAGAGCTGGCATCGGTTGAGAACCATTTTCGGGTGGCGAAGGACAAAGTTAACAAATGGTCTCAACTGAATGATGATTTTCGAGCACAGCTGAGCTCGGCCTTCGCGGAGCGGGATGCCCTTGGTAGAGAATATGAGGCATGAAGTCCAAATTGGCAACCTCCACCGATGCCTAAGAAATGGTGGCCTAATACAAGGTCAATGTGGAGGCAGCCGAGACTCGCCTAAAGACAAAGGCTGATTATGTGAAGCGGCTGTCCCGGAGAGAGACCCTCGAAGAGACCCACGCTCGAGGGTTCAACCTGTCGAGTAAGATCGAGGAAGCCAAAAAGCTCGAGGCCGAGGCAAAGGAGCTTCACGAGCCTGAAGGTGCCGAAGGCTCTGAGGGCTTCGAGGGATCCGAAGGCTCCGATGGTTATGGCAACAGTGGGGACCCTGTGAAGACCATACATAGATGCCTTAGTACTTTTGTTTTCTCTCATGTATATTTTTTGTTTTTTTTTTTGAGGCCGTTTTTATTGGGCCTTTGTAAATATATTCCGGAAAATATATGAAACTTTCCCTTTCCGGCAATATTGTGTCTTTACTTTTCCAGCATATTTTCATAATTTCTATTCATGTAATGTTTCCAATGCCTTAGCACGTAATCAAATGTAGTTATAGGGAGTTTATTTTTCAGAGGTCCAAAAGGAGCCCGACCTTGATACAGCTTTATTTGCTCGAGGCTTTGAAATCTCGGTGTGGCCGGAAGTTTTTTAAAGATGTTTAAGCGATTTTAGACGATGCTTTTGCCGAGGGTAACCTTTTAGCAGGTCTCAAGTTCTTGTAAAGGCCTTACTTTCTGATTACAAGCTTCAGATATTTTTGAGTCATTTTTAGGGTGGTCGTAGCCTTTTGTATTTGGGCACCGCCTAATAGATTTGGTGCCCCTGGGATTTGGTAGCCGAGGTTGTCCGACCTTTCTTCGAACGACACTCTCCGAGTAGGGGTAGTCCTTGGGCTCGATAGTCCCCGAGTAAGGGTAGCTCGTGGGCTCTTAGGATCCGAAATATAAGAGGAAAGAAAAAATGTGTAATAGCAAGGCGGAACTTTCTTTCATATCTCAGTGTGTAAAGTACGTGATCGAAAGCGCATAAAAACTTGTATCATGGCTAGAGTGGACTATGTGAGCATGGTTCATATGACCGTTTGCCCCTTAAGTGAATCCTAACCACCAAGCCTTAGCTTCTAACATACAAGGTTTTTCCTTTTTCCTTGCTAAAAACCTTAATCCGATGGTAATGGCCTCCAGTATTCGAGGTCGAGCATGAGAGGGCTTGGATACTGTTGACATGAAGTGAACGATCATTGACTCCGGTTTAAGACTGGTCTTCGAATCTAAGTTAGCACGTTTTGTTGTTGCCTTATTAAAAATCTTGCCGGAAAATCCATTTTGGGACAAAATCAGTTCAAGGAAAAAAGAGTGCAACGCGTGCTTTCAGATCTAATAGCCACATCCATCCTTGGCCGTTTCCTGTAAGTGTTAGTCCAATTCATAACATGATTAAGGAGTGATTGAGATCGTACCTTAGCAGTAGTACCGCTTTAAGTGTGTCCTGTTCCAATTTTTCGGTAGCTGCACACTGTTTCCTGCTTCGAGTTTGTATGAGCCTTTGTCGGTAACTCCGACGATTTGATATGTTCCTTACCAATTCGGTCCCAACTTCCCCTTGTTCGGGTTCCGGGTGTGTAATGTTACTTTCTTCAACAGCAAGTCCCAGATCTTGAAGTGTTGGAGGTTGGCTCTTCGGTTGTAGTATCTTTCTATCCGCTGTTTCTGGGCAGCCAACCTTTCATCTAATAGCTCCAGGCTCGTGATTACGGCCTCACCATTTGACTCTTCGATCGCATATTGGAACCTGAAGCTCGGTTCTCCTACTTCGATTGGTTTTAAGGCTTCGGCCTAGTAGACCAAAGAAAACGGGGTGGCCCCGGTACTAGACTTCGAGGTCGTACGATATGCCTACAGGACTTCAAGCAGGATATCCTTCTATTTCCCTTTAGCATCGGTCAACTTCCTCTTTTAGGTTTTGAAGTATGGTCTTGTTTGTTGATTCCGCCTGTCCGTTCCCACTAGGATGGTAGGGTGTAGATAGTATCACTTTATCATGTGATCTTTGAAATATTTATTTACCTTTCTGCAGATGAATTGTTTCCCATTATCGCAAACAGCCTCGGCCGATATCCCAAATCGACATATTATGTGGTCTCAGATGAAGTCAATGACTTTTTTCTCCTAGATCTTTTCGAATGCTTGAGCCTTGACCCATTTGGAAAAATAATCGATCGTGAACATTATGAATTGAGCTTTACCGGGTGCCCACAGTCGGGAACAGACGATGTCCATTCCCGACTTCATAAACAGCAATGGGGACAGGACCGAGTGGAGTATTTCTCTCGGTTGATGGATCATCGGTGCGTGTCTCTGGTAGTCGTAGGATTTTCATACGAAGTCCTTCGCATCTTTCTCCATTTCGGTCCCCTCATTAGCTTCCGGACCAAAGATTCTGCCCCCGAATGATTCCTGCATGTACCTTTATGAACTTCTCTCAAGACGTATTCGGTATCTCTAGCCCCAAGCCCATCGAACGTTCTCCTGAACAATGTCCCTTCGACCAAGCTAAATCTGGCAGCCTTGGTAACGCAGGTTCTTGATTATTTGGGGTCTGAGGGCAATTTTCCACTCTTCAGGTAATCTATGTACTTGTTCCTCCAATTCCAGGTAAAACTCGTTGAGTTTACTTCGGCGTGGCCTACTTCTATCACCGAATCCATGAGCTGTACTACTGTTCCCGAACTGAATTCACCGTCATCAACCGGTGAACCCAAGTTGGCCAGAGCATCAGCCTCGCTGTTCTGATCTCGGGGCACGTGCTGTAGGGTTCATTCCTTGAATTAATACCACGTTACCTGTAATTTGTCTAAATACCCTTGTATTCGTTCCTCTTTCACTTCGAACGCCCCATTTACCACGAGGTGGGAATCACACTTAAATTCGATCAACTTGGCCTCAAGGTGTCACGACCCAATTTCCCCTATAGGCCGTGATGGCGCCCAACGTCGCTGCTAGGCAAACCAACGGTGAACTAGTCATGTATTTATTTATTTTTAATAATTTCAAATTAGTTGATTTTTATTTATTAAGAAAATGATTAATGGAAAACTATAGTAAAGTAAAGAACAAACTAACGAAAGAGTAAATACAGTGAATTTATACTCCAAACCATAAAGTGTCTACTAGACATTTACACTTACAAAGGGCCAGTAAATAAGGTACAGAAATTCTAAATAAGGCATGGAACACATCAATAATAATTATGCAATAATGAACAGTAAATAACTGATTCTTTAACTAGATGTCGATTTAAGATTTCCACTTAACACATACTAACTTCAACCAATACGAGCCATCAAGTAAATTATAAAGTCTCAAGTCATGGAGGTAATATCAAGTGTAATCGGACTCCGAGCATTATCACGTGCAATTTATGCCGAGGTCGTATGGCCCGATCCAGAATAATGTGTACACTGTCGAGGATCAACCGGCGCGAACCATAGATGCATCTATTATACTGCCGAGGCGTTCGGTCTGCTCCACAAGAAGAAAGAATACTCTATGAACTCCGATTTAACAGTTATCACTAGACTAATACACAAGGAGGCATAATTTCTACCAACAGTCAAGTAACCCGCCAAAACACAAAGTAAGTGAAGTTCGGTCTTTACGAATCCTTTATCAAGTTTCAATATAATATAAGCACTTAAATTAACAAGTAGAGTGCAAACAATACAAGTATTTCATGATAGGGTTCTAAAACTACTCGGACATAACCATGATTTGTAGCTACGCACGGATTCTCGTCACTTTATGTGTATGTATCACCCACAATTAGTAGAAAATAGTAATTTAAAGCACCTATGGAGTAAATTCCCTCTCACAAGGTTAGGCAAGAGACTTACCTCATTCCAAAGTCCACTTTCCCGTCTCCAAATCACTCTAAAATCGTCAAGTCAATGTCGAACAATCCGAAACTAGTCAAATATTATATAAATTAATCAATATATACTCAAAACTTCATAATTTAGCTTCTAGAGTCATAACCCAACCCAAATTGGAAGATTCCTAAAATTCGCCCCAGGCCCACTTGTCCGGATTCCGAAAATTTTCGAACATAAATATTACCCATGGCCTCACGAACCCAAATATATAAATTTTTACTCAATTCCATAACCATTTTTCTGGTCATACCCTGATCTCAAGTCGATCTTAGAAAACACCCTAGCACCCTGCAACTAGTCAAACAAATCATCAATACGTGGCAACAGGTACTTGTTCTTAATGGTAACTTTGTTCAACTGGAGATAATTAATGCACATCCATAGAGTCTCATCCTTCTTCTTCACGAACAACATCGGTGAACCCCAAAGTGACACACTCAGTCTAACGAACCCCTTTGCTAGCAACTCCTCCAGCTGTTCTTTCAACTCTTTCAACTTTTTCGGAGCCATGCAGTATGGTGAATTAGATATAGGCTGGGTACCTGGAGCCAAATCAATACAGAAATTGATATCATGATCTGTGGCATTCCTGGTAGATTAGAAAGGAACACATCAGAGAACTCTCGCACCACAAGCACCGAATCAATCGTCGGAGTCTCTGCAGCAGTATCCCGAACATAAGCTAAATAGGCCAAACAACCCTTCTCGACCATGGGTCGAGCCTTCAGGAAAGAGATAACCTGACTAGATGAACTGATAGATGAACCCTTCCACTCCAATCTAGGCGACTTTGGTATCACCAAGTTAACAGTCTTGACATGGAAATCAAGGACGACATGATATGGAGACAAGTAGTCCATGCCCAAGATGACCTCAAAGTCGGTCATGTCGAGCAATAGAAGATCCACTCTGGTCTCATAACCACAAAAAGTCACAATAAAGGACTGGTAGACCCGATCCACAACAGAATCGCCCACTAGTGTGGACACATATATAGGAGTACCCAAGGACTCGCAAAGAACACCTAGAAAATGAGCAAACAGAGATGAAATGTATGAATACATAGAACCTGGATCAAATAGTACCAAAGCATCCCTACCGTAGACAAAAATAATACATGTGACCACGACATCTGAGGCTACTACATCTGGTCTGGCTGGAAAGGCATATAACCTAGCTGGAGCGCCAATTGATTGGCCTCCACCTCTAGGATGGCCCTTACCCACCTGCCCTCTGCCTCTCGGCGACCAGATGGCTGGTGCAGCGGCTGGAGCGATAATTATGTGCTGATGACCCTGCTGTATTGCCTTGCTCTGAAGCTTGGGAAAAAATCTCCTCACATGACCAAGATACCGCACTCAAAGCAACCTCTCAGTGCAGAGGATGACTGACCTTGAGTCTGACCCTGGGAACCTGAACACCCACTGGAAGAACCCTAAATAGCCGGTGGATGGTAGGAGCTCTCTAGAACGGCACTGAAATAGGGCTGCATTGGAGCACCCCGAGAAGGCAGCGTGCTGGATATGTGGTCCCACTAGGTTGCCCCTCACAAACTGACCTCTACCCCCAAACAGAGCACCAATGAACCCTTCATAACATCGACAGCTCTTGTCCCTCGGCTCCTGCTCTCGACCCTGCTGACGAATACCCTCGATCCTCCAAGCTTTTTCCACAACCTGCTTGTAAGGAGTCCCCATCTCAATCTCACGAGCCATAGTGACTTGGATACCATAGTACAAGCCTGCAATAAACCTCCGCACTCTCTCAGTATCAGTGGAGAGTATCATAAATGCATGGCGAGGCAACTTAGAGAATCTTGCCTCATAATCGGTCACGGACTTCTAACCTTGCTGGAGCCGCTCGAACTAACCCGATAACTCTTCCCTCTGAGAGGGTGAGATATCTCTCAAGAAAGAGGTGTGAACTAGTCCCAAGTTAAGGGAGGAGAACCTGCTGATACCAAGTTGCACGATCCAATTTCCCCTATAGGCCGTGATGGCACCCAGCGCCGCCGCTAGGCAATTTAACGGTGAACTAGTCATGTATTTATTCTTTTTTTAATTATTTCAAAGTAATTGATTTTTATTTATTAAGAAAATGATTAATGTAAAATTATAGTAAAGTAAAGCACAAACTAACAAAAGAGTAAATACAATGAATTTAATACTCCAAACCATAAAGAGTCTGCTTGAATATTCCCAAAATCCGATTTCACAAGTGTATGAGGAACTAGTAGAATATAAAAAACCATCTACACTAGTGTCTGGAGTAAGATAGACAAAAAATAAATATAAAAGAGATACTGCGGGTGCTGCAGAACGGACACAGGCATCAGCTCACCACTATGCCTCGGAGTAACGGGGTATGCGCCTGAATGACTGCCAGATGCACCTGCCTCAGATCCTGCACGATTAGTGCAGAAGTGTAGCGTGCGTACATAAACAACATATACCCAGTAAGTATCTAGTCTAACCTCAAAGAAGTAGTAACGAGGGGTCGAAGTACAGAAATTCTAAATAAGACATAGAACACATCAATAATAATTACGCAATAATGAACAGTAAATAAGTGATTCTTTAACTAGATGTCGATTTAAGATTTCCACTTAACATATACTAACTTCAACCGATACGAGCCATCAAGTAAATTATAAAGTCTCAAGTCATGGAGGTAATATCAAGTGCAATCAGACTCCGAGCATTATCACGCACGATTTTTGTCGAGGTCGTACGGCCCCATTAAGAATAATTTGTACACTGTCGAGGGTCGACCGGTACAAATCATAGATACATCTATTATATTGCCGAGGCGCTCGGCCCGCTCCACAAGAAGAGAGAATACTCAACGAAATCCGATTTAACGGTTATCACTAGACTAATACACAATGAGGCACAATTTCTACTAATGGTCATGTAACCCGCCAAAACTCAAAGTAAGTGAAGTTTAGTCTTTACGAATCCTTTATCAAGTTTCAATATAATTTAAGCACTTAAATTAACAAGTAGAGTGCAAACAATACAATTATTTCATGATAGGGTTATTAAACAACCTAGACATAAGCATGATTTGTAGCTACGCCACGGATTCTCGTCACGTCGTGCGTATGTATCACCCACAATTAGTAGCAAACACTAATTTAAAACACCTATGGGGTATATTTCCTCTTACAAGGTTAGGCAAGAGACTTACCTCGTTCCAAAGTCTATTTTCCTGTCTCCAAATCACTCTAAAATCGTCAAGTCGATGTCGAACAATCCGAAACTAGTCAAATATTATATAAATTAATCAATATATACTCAAAACTTCATAATTTAGAGCCTAGAGTCATAACCCAACCCAAATTGGAAGATTCCTAAAATTCGCCCCGGGCCCACGTGCCCGGATTCCGAAAATTTTCGAAGATAAATATTACTCATAGCCTCACGAACCCAAATATATAATTTTTAATCAATTCCATAACCATTTTCGTGGTCAAATCTCATTTTTATCAAAGACCTAGGTTTGTCCACTAAACTTATAATTTTCACAATTTCTACGTTAAAATCTACCCAAAACGGATAATTTAAACTCATATTGTATAGAAATTACTTACCTCAAGTGATAGGTGAAAATCCCTCCTCAAAGAGCTCTTGATTCGACCAACAAGTGAGAGCAATGAAGAAATGAGTCTAAGTCGAGTTAAATGCACCCCTTCTGCCCAGCGGTTTTCCGCAACTGCGAAAGAATCTCCGCTTCTATGGGACCGCTCCTACGGTCAATTGTCTGCATCTGCGGAACACGCACGACCCACCACCAGCTACACCTACGGCCAAGTCCCGCATCTGCGAGCCCGCTTCTGCGGCTCACCTCGCGCACCTGCAACCATGGCCAGGCTGCCTCTCTCTGCATCTGTGGACCCCTTCATCACAGAAGCGAGTTCGCTTTTGCAGAAATGCTTCGCTTCTGCGGACTTCGTTGACTCCCCTCCATTCCGCCTCTGTAAACAAAATGCCGCATATGTGGTGCCGCTCCTGCGGCCATTCTGACGAGCTCGAAACACACACTAAATTATGCTCGCTAGTCAAAGATAGTATAGTATAAAATCGTATCCACAGGGATTGGAGTTAAATAGTATTTTCGTAGTTTCTAGCTTGATTTCTATCCAGGAGAATCAACAATCGAGATTTATATGATTAATAACTAAAATTAACTAAAAAGCTAAAGCTATTGACTAATGACTATCGCAACAAAGATAAGCAAGGAATTTATCAGTGTGAGGAAATAGGGGTTGATAGGATAGGTGCAAGATAATTGTTTGGGATCTAACTCTAGATAATTCTTAATATTTAAGTGAGTCTCTCGAATTTACTCAATTATTGGTTCAAACGTTCAGCAAAAACTCCTATCTCGATTATGTCTTAACCTCACGAGACGAACCAATTTAAGCACGTTAAGATATGCAAGAATGCGTAGTGGATTGGTCTTTAGGAAAACCTCTTTCAATTATTCTCCTAACTAGATTTAATCAATGATTCAACTAGCCTCTTTCGATTACTAAGAAGAATTAACGAACTCAATCAGCAAGATAATGCAAATATATCACAAGTTATGCCTCTCTCGATTACATGAACAAGTGAATATAGATGTAGCAATTAAATCACCCAAAAACGCTTCAATACATAAAACTAGAGTTATAATCCACAAAAAACATCAACACACGAAATCCATCAAACCCTAAATAGAACTACTCCATAGATATGGAGCAATTCATCACAGATAAAATTAAGATATAGAAAAACATAAATTCAATCCAAACTCGTGTCTTGAGCGAGGAAGGAATGATGAAATCCTTGTTCTTTTGCTTCTCCAACTCATCCTTAACCTCCTTAGGTACAATATGTGTCAAAAGTCCAGGAAATAATATTTTTCCATGTATTTATACCAGGTAGGGTCGGTCCCAGATGAAATCACCTTCCCTAGCCGAAATAGGAAAATTACTCTGTAAAAATTACATAAACGCGCCGCATGGGACGACGTGAGATGGAGAAATCCAAAGAGTTGTTTCTGACAGGCAGCAGGAAATTGTACACTGCGGCGCCCCACGTGCCGCGGCAGTAGCAATGGGTTTTCTCATAGTACGGATTTTTCCTTGCTTTTTGATATCCAGATGTGGTTCTCGACCCCCAAACACAATCTCGGCTTAATCCCTTGGGCTTTTACTCAGACTTCAAAGCAATCACTCAAATTCATTCAATAACATCTACATAGCTCGGAATCACTCCTACAATGCATAAAACACACGGTAAGTGTAAAACACTATCAATTAAAGCTCAAACACGAATAAAGTGCAGTGAATTAGAGTGCACTAAGTGACTAAAATACGTAATTATAGCCTACTATCAACACCCCACACTTAAACCATTTCTCGTCCTCGAGCAATCAAACTACACTTCATATAGAGACGACCTTTTTCAACAACTCTCATAGTTCATCACACCAAGAATATTTAAAAATTAAGCACAATACTGTAACATCCTCGCCTCAAAATTTGACTCAAAAGCACCATGCATTTTTTATTATCCACTTACTTACTCTAACACAGAGGTTAACGACATTGCCTTTCCTTTGTAAATCAAGTGCCCTCACACATGAATAGAGAGTAGTTCCACACACAATAAAATGTAACAACAATTAGGAATTCAAGATAGAAAGAATTCACTCATTCGCAGAAACAACATTCATGTGCCACAAAAGACGTGTCATAAGCTTTCCTATAGTGTACTACTCTACTAATTGAGCTCATTCAGTCAACGATCAAGTAGGACTTTTATTGGTTGTAATGTAGGCTGCGGGACGGGTAGGATATATTTAGATATAAGAGTAACTACACCTTTCTAAGTACTTTAATACATATTCATTAACAATTCAAAACCCCACACTTATGTCAAATCATAACTCCACATTCACAATCAATATACATTAACTCCCTACTTCTTTAAGCACAATTACATCAAGAGTCACCACTATCAAAGAATATTTTGCACAACAATACAGCTATTATTTTTCTTTTCTTTTTCAATTCAAGTGGCTCTTACTTTTTCAAGACAGTGCACCTTTCTCTTTTTTTCAATAGTTCCACTCAAAAGCCAAACCAACCACCCAACTCTTCAACTTTTACAAAGTTCATAACAAATTCAAGTGCTTACGAGAGGTAAATGGTTCAAATAGATGGTCAATTCAAACAAATGGGTAATGCTTGTAATGTGGTTGCCAAACAAACAAGATTACAGGCTGAAAGGGGTTAACTACGATCCATAAAAATTAGATGGGTAAAAGAATATAACTGGCTCAACAAAGAAATGCCTATATCACTTCCAAAACTAAATACAACTACTATTTCGCTTTGCAAACACAGGGGGCAAGTTCTAGACATCAAATGCAATGCACAGAATACACAAAACCTCACACCCACATGGCACATAACTCACTCAAGATTGGATTATCAAGACACTCTAGTCAAAGCGGTTAAGCAAAGTTAAGATCAAACAATTTAAGGTACTTATACAAGAGTCAAAAATTGAGCCTAAGCGTCGCAACTAAAGCACTCACTATTCTCAAGGCATAATAAAGTCAAGAGATATTTCCTTCCATTCCATTCATAGCACAAGGTTCCCTACTCCTAACAAAAATAAAAATTAACTACACCCGGTTAAAATAAAACCCTTGAAAAAGAACCGCGGTACAAAGAAAAATCAAGGGGGAATTAATACACTACGTAACAAAATAAAATCTTTCGTCGTTTTCTTTCAACATTAATCCTCAAGAAACCCGTCGAATGATATCCTTTATCGGGAAAAATTGAAATTTTTCAATTTTAATGGTTTTTTTATTTTTTTTTAAATTACTAAAACTAACACATATACATACAACATACAACATATCCCCCACCCCACACTTTAAGTTGTGTCATGTCCCCATGACACACAACTAAAAATCATAAGTTAGAGGAAACTTCCCAGAACATCTAGTCGGGGTACACCCCACACTTATCTTTCTCACTCAGTGCAGCCTTCTCTTTCGATCCCTGCACCTTCCACTCAACACTCACAACTAGTTTTTCTTTTTGTGCCCCCTTTGCTACATTCATATAAAAATTCATCGTCTCCTCACCCACTCTAAGCATGAGTTTCCTCTCGTGTATATCTAATATAGCTCTACCCCTCGCTGAGAATGGTCTTCTTAGGATGAGGGGAACCTCCTTGTTCTCCTCCATATTCAGCACTATAAGGTCTACTAGAAATACGAACTTATCCACCCGAACTAACACATTTCTATTATCCCCTCGGGTATTAAAGTTATTTGGTTTGCCAGCTATAGAGATATTGGCACCGACCTTATCTCTCCAATCTCCTTCTCCGGTTTCCTGTAAATTGATAGAGGCTTTAAATTAATTGAGGCACCAGAATCACATAAAGACTTATCAAAATTAATATAGCCTAAAGAGCAAGGTGTAGTAAAACTCCCTGGATACTCCACACTTTTGTGGGAGTTTATTTTGCAATATAGCACTACAATGCTCTGTAAGCTTGACCACTGAGGTCTCCTCTATTTTCCTCTTCTTTGTCAGGATCTCCTTCATAAATTTGGCATAAGCAGGCATTTGTGAGAGCATTTCTGTAAATGGTAAGTATACATGAACATGTTTCAGCACATCTAGAAATCTCTCAAATTGCTTGTCCAGCTTTTCTCTATATAGCTTTTGAGCGAAAGGTAAAGCAGGCATATGCTCGCTCTTCCTAGGTTCCTCCCATCTCGATTTTTCTTCCTTCTTCTTCTTCTCAGTTTTCATTGGGCCTTTCTTCTTCTTGTTAACCTCAATTTTCAGTTGCTTGATGAGCGCAAAACACACACTTAAATTGTGCTCCCTAGTCAAAGATACTATAGTATAATATCGTATCCACAGGGATTGGAGTTAGCTAGATTGCTATCCAATATGATCAATATTTTAGATTTATGTGGTTAATACTAAATTAATTAAGAATCTAGAGCTATATGAGTAATGACAATCGAAGCAAGGACTAAACAAAGGAAGATATCAATGGGAGAAAATAGGATTTTGATAGGATAGGTGCAAGATAATTGTCTAGGATTTAACTCTAGATAATTCACTTCTAATTTTCAAGTGAGTCTCTCGAATTCACTTAATTGTCAGTACAATTGTTTAGTTAAAACTCCTCTCTCAATTAAGTCTCAACCTCACAATATGAACCAATTTAAGCTCTGTGAAGATATGCAAGAATGCGTAATGGATTAGTATTTAGGAAAACCTCTTTCGATTATTCTCCAAACTAGATTTAATCAATGATTCAACTAGTCTCTTTTGATTACTTGGAAGAATGTATGACTCAACCAACAATATAATGCAAGGATATCATAAGTTATGCCTCTTTCTATTATAAGAACAAGTGAATATAGATGAAACAATTAAATCTTCCAAAATGATTCAACTACATAAAATTTAGAGATATAATCCACAAACAATCATCAGTACACCAATTTCATCAAAACCCAAAAGGATCTAATCCATAGACATGGAGAAGTTCTTCACAAATGTAAATAAAGTATATGAACACATAAATTCAATCCAAACCTGGATCTTGAGTGAGGAAGGAATGATGAAATCCTTGTGCTTGTGTTCTTCAACCTCCTCCTTAGCCTCCTTAGGTCGAAATTTGTCCAAAAGTCCTGAAGATGGTGTTTTCCCGTGTATTTAAGCCATCCCCCAATAAATCCGGACGAAAATACCCCTTTTTAGGGGAAATGGGATGATACTCTAACAAATTTGTACTACCGCGCCGCACCATGCGATGCGGTAATGGATATTTCCATTACGATTTGCAATTTGAGTTCTGGGCAAAATTTGCACTAGCGCGTCGCACAGTGCGTCGCATTAGTGCAACTTTCTCAGAGTACGAATTTTGCTTCGATTTTGACATCCAGACTTGGCCTCGACCCCCGAACGTGATCCCAACTTAATTGCTTGGACTTCTACTCAGACTTGAAAGTTCCAAATAGCTAGAATTAGCTCCACAACATCTACATATCTCGGAATCACTCCTACAAGGTATAAGACACACAATAAGTGCAAAACACTACTAATTTTAAAGCTCAACATAATTAAAGTGCAGTAAATTAGAGTGCAATAAGAGACTAAAATATGGGATTATAGCCTACCATCAATACCCCACACTTAAACATTGCTCGTCCTCGAGCAATCAAACTACACTTCACATAGACGTGACCTTTTTTAAGCAACTCTCCTAACTCATCACACCAAGTATAATAGAACAGATTAAGCACAATACTGTAACATCCTTGCCTCAAGATTTGACTCAAAAGCATCACGCATTTTTCACAACCCGCCCACTTACTCTAACACAGAGGTCAACGGTATTACCTTTCCTTCGTGAATCAAGTGCCCTCCACAACAATGGAGAGTAGTTCCAAAAATAATAAAGTTTAAGAAAAATTAGGAACTCAAGATAAGAATTCACTCACTCTCAGAAGTAATATTCATGTGCTACACAAGACGTACCATAAGCTTGCCCGTAATGTATTACTCTACTAATTGAGCTCATTCAGTCAAGGATCAAGTAAGACTTTATTTGGTTGTAACGTAGGCTGCGGGATGGGTAGGATACATTTGGATATATTGACTACACCTCCCTAAGAATTTTAATACATATAATTGACTATTCAAAATCCCAGACTTCTGTCAAACCATAACTCCACCCTTACATCAATATATGTCAACTCCCAACTTCTTTAAGCACAAATACATTAAGAATTACCACTACCATGGAATGTTTTACACAATCATACAATTAACTTTTTTTTTCTTTTCTTATTGAATTCAAGTGGCTCTTACTTTTTCAAACAATGCACCTTTCTCCTAATCCAATGGTTCCACTCAAAAGCCAAACCAACACCTCCACACTTTAACTTTTTCAAAGTTCATAACAATTTCAAGTGCTCGTGAGAGGTAAGAAGGTTCAAATAGATGGTCAATTCAAACAAATGGGTAAGCCTTGTAATGTGATTGCCAAAGAAACAGGATTACAGGCTCAACAGGGTTAACTAAGAAACATAACAATTAGGTGGGTAAAAGCATATAACTGGCTCAACAAAGAAATGCCTGTATCACTTCCAAGACTGAACAAAACTACCATTTCGATGTGCAAACACATGGGGCAAGTTCTAGACATCAAATGCTATGCACAGAATACACGAAACCTCACTCACACATGGCACATAACTCACTCAAGATCGGACTCATCGAGACACTCTAGTTAAAGCAGTTAAGCAAAGTTAAGATCATACAATTTAAGGTACTTATACAAGAGTCAAAAATTGAGCATAAGCATCACAACTAAAGCACTTACTATTCTCAAGGCGTAATAAAGTCAAGAGATATTACTTTCATTTAAAATCATAGCACAAGATCTCCTACTCGAAAAAAATAAACTAACTACACCCCGATTCAAATAAAACCCTTGGAAAAGAATCGCGGAACAAAGAAAAACCAAGGGGGGATTCAGATACTACCTAAAAAAAAATCTTTTGTCTTTTTCTTTCGAGTTAATCCCTCAAGAAACCTGTCGAATGACATCCATCGTCGGGAAAAATTAAAAATTTTAAAATTTTCAATCAAACGAATTACAAAAACACGCATAGACATTTACACATTCAATGCATATATACATCCCCACCCCACATTTTAAATTGTTTCATGTCCCTATGACACACAAATAGAAAGAAAAAGGTAAGGACAACTTTCCTGAACATCTAGTCAGGGTTTGAGTCGAAGTTAGGCTCTATCCCTCGCGCCCGAACTAGTGCACTCATCCATGCAGATAGCTTCTCTCAGCCTTCTTTTGGTACACCCCACACTTATTATTTTCACTAACTGCAGCCTTCTCTGTCATGCCCTTCACTTTTCACACAACACTAGCAGCTAGCTTCTCCCTTTTTAACCCCGTTTCTACATCCATCTCAAAAGTCATAGTTTCCTAACCTACTCTAAGCATGAGTTTTCTCTCAAGTATATCTAATATTGCTCTAACCGTTTCTAGGAATGGTCTTCCTAGGATGAGGGGGACCTCCTTGTTCTCTTCCATATTAACCACTATGAAATCCACAAGAAATACAAACTTATCTACCCGAACTAAGAGATCTTCAACTATTCCCTCGGGTATTAGAGTCGTTTGGTATGCCAGCTTCAAAGATATTGGTGCAGACCTTATCTCTCCAATTTTCTTCTCTAGTTTTCTGTAAATAGATAAAAGCATTAAATTAATTGAGGCATCAGAATCACATAGAGATTTATCAAAATTAGTAATGCCTAAAGAGCAAGATATAGTAAAACTCCCTGGATCTCCATATTTTTGTGGGAGTTTGTTTTGCAATATATCACTACAATGCTCTGTAAGCTTGACCACTAAGGTCTCTTCTATTTTCCTCTTCTTTGTCAGGATCTCTTTTAAGAACTTGGCATAAGCCGGCATTTGTGAGAGCACTTCTGTGAGTGGTAGGTTTATATGAACCTGTTTCAGCACATCTAGAAATCTCTCGAACTGCTTGTCCATCATTTCTCTACTTAGCTTTTGGGGAAAAGGCAGTGCACGCATATGCTTGCTCGCCTCAGGTTCCTCCCTTCTCGAGTTTTCTTCCTTCTTCTTTTCGACACCACTTTTCAGCTGCTCCCTACTTTCTTTTTCATGTCTCACATCTTTGTGGATTGGGGTAATATCTTTCAACACTTTCCCACTTCTCAAAGTTACAGCATTCACTGGTTTTTTGGGATTTCTTTCTGTATCAGCCGGGAGTATTCCTGGGGCTCTCTCAGACATTAGAGTAGCTAACTGCCCAACCTGTCTCTCCAGACTTCAAAAAAGATGTACCCAATTCATTGATAGCTGCATCATGGGCATCAAGCCTCTCATCCGTCTTGATAATGAAGGTCTTCATAAGATCTTCCATGCTAGGTTGATTCGATTGTGGAGATTGATACTACTGCCTCTGCTGATTTTGAAAACCTGAAGCTCCTTGTTCCTGGAATCTGGGGTTGTTTTGTTGCCATGCATTTGCAGTACCCCCAGGTGAACTCCATGAAAAACTGGGTTGCCTCTGACCCATTGCATTAAAATTATAGTTTCCTACAACATTCATTTCCTCAGTTGAGGCTTGACACTCATAAGTAGGGTGTCCTCTTCTACATATATCACAAGCTACGTGGTGTACATTTTGCATTGGAGCTACATTTAACTTTCGTATTTCTTTAGCCATTGCATCAAACTGTACTTGCGCAGATGTAGTAGCATCAACTTGGTGAACACCAGTTGATTTTCTTCTTTTCACACTATTAGAGGGCCACTGATTAGCATCTTCAGATAACTCACCAAGACTTGTAACTATCTCCTCTGGATTCTTTTTCATAATGGGGCCTCCAACTGCATTGCTAAATGTTTTATGCGAGGTCGGCGTCTATCCATCCCAAAAATTCTGGAGTTGCATCCAGAGTTCAATTCCGCTATGTTGACACCTCCTAACTATCTCCGTAAACCTCTCCCATGCTACAAAAACAGTTTCATTCTCTTTTTGGCAAAAGTTGTGGATTTCTCTTCTAAACTTGCCTGTCTTAGCTGAGGAGAAATATTTATCAAGAAATTTTTTCGTCATTTTCCTCCCATGTTCTAATTGATCCATTTGGCAAGCTTCGAAGCCACTGCTTGGCATCATCTTTAAGTGAAAAGGGGAATGCCATTAAATACACTGCATCTTGTGACTACCTTGTTGTATTGAAAGGTGTTCATAATCTCTTTGAAGTCCATCAGATACGTGTTCGGATCTTCGTTCATCTTCCCTCTGAAAATGCAGCTGTTATAATGGTTTGAAGCAATAAATTATTGGCTGCAATTGGAGGTGGTCTAACACTTGACAATCCTTGATTGTAGACTGGTCTAGCATAGTCACCCAATGCTCTACCAAGCCTTGGTAGCGCATTCTTGAACTAGTCTTCAATCAAGTATGGATTTAGATTGAATCTTTGACCCTATTATCTTCGACAGTTTCTCAGCAGCTCTATGGGCTGCCTCAACAGCTATCTTTGCAGCCGCCTCTACCTCATTATCATCGTTATTAGCCATGTGTTCTTCGGTTGAAGGTTGCCCCAAGAACCTTACGGTAAACTCTTTCTCCTTCTTCAGTTGCCGCAGGTGTTTTTCCAATTCTGGGTTATAGGGTATTACTTCTTTACAAGAAGATCGTGTCATACACTATGGACTTAACCCATTGCCCTGCACACGGAGGAGAAACCCGTGAAGAACAAAATAAAAGTAAAAAAAAAAAAGAGAGAAAAAAAAGAAGAAAGGAGTTCCTGAATTAGCACTACAAACTATTTCAAACACTATTGACTGCCAATCTCTAGCAACAGCGCCAAAATTTGACGAGCGCAAAACACACACTTAAATTGTGCTCCCTAGTCAAAGATACTATAGTATAATATCGTATCCACAGGGATTGGAGTTAAACAGTATTATCGTAGTTTGTAGCTAGATTTCTATCCAATATGATCAATATTTTAGATTTATGTGGTTAATACTAAAATTAATTAAGAATCTAGAGCTATATGAGTAATGACAATCGAAGCAAGGACTAAACAAAGGAAGATATCAATGGGAAAAAATAAGGTTTTGATAGGATAGGTGCAAGATAATTGTCTAGGATTTAACTCTAGATAATTCACTTCTAATTTTCAAGTGAGTCTCTCGAATTCACTTAATTATCAGGACAATTGCTTAGTTAAAACTCCTCTCTCGATTAAGTCTCAACCTCACAATATGAACCAATTTAAGCTCTGTGAAGATATGCAAGAATGCGTAATGGATTGGTCTTTAGGAAAACCTCTTTCGATTATTCTCCAAACTAGATTTAATCAATGATTCAACTAGCCTCTTTTGATTACTTGGAAGAATCTATGAACTCAACCAACAATATAATGCAAAGATATCACAAGTTATGCCTCTTTCTATTATAAGAACAGTGAATATAGATGCAACAATTAAATCTTCCAAAATGATTCAACTACATAAAATTTAGAGTTATAATCCACAAACAATCATCAGTACACCAATTTCATCAAAACCCAAAAGGATCTAATCCATAGACATGGAGAAGTTCTTCACAAATGTAAATAAAGTATAGAAAAACATAAATTCAATCCAAACCCGGATCTTGAGTGAGGAAGGAATGATGAAATCCTTGTGCTTATGTTCTTCAACCTCCTCCTTAGCCTCCTTAGCCTCCATAGGTCAAATTCTATCCAAAAGTCCTGAAAATGGTGTTTTCCCGTGTATTTAGGCCATCCTCCAATAAACCCCGGACGAAAATACCTCTTTTTAGCGGAAATGGGACGATACTCTAACAAATGTGTACTACTGCTGCCGCCATGCGATGCGCTAGCGGATATTTCCAGTACGATTTTCCATTTAAGCTCTGGGCAGAATTTGCACTAGCGCGTCACACAGTGCGTCGCATTAGTGCAAATTTCTCAGAGTACGAATTTTGCATCGATTTTGACATCCATACTTGGCCTCGACCCCCGAACGTGATCCCGACTTAATTGCTTCGACTTCTACTCAGACTTGAAAGCTCCAAATCGCTAGAATTAGCTCCACAACATCCACATAACTCGGAATCACTCCTCAAGGCATAAGACACATAATAATTGCAAAATAATACTAATTAAAGCTCAACATAAGTAAAGTGCAGTAATTTAGAGTGCAATAAGCGACTAAAATACAGGATTATAGCCTACCATCACTACGCCCCACTTTCTTTTTCAAGTTCCACATCTTTTTTGGAATGGGGTGGGATCTTTCAATACTTGCCCACTTCTTAGAGTTACAACATTCATTGTTTCTTTGGGATTTCTCTCAGTATCAACGGGGAGAGTTCCTAGAATCCTCTCAGACAATAGAATGGCTAGCTGCCCAACCTATCTATCCAGGTTTCAAAAACCAGTGCCCAGTTCTTTGATAGCTGCTCTATATTCCCTTATAGCTGCGCTATGAGTTTCAAACCTCTCATCAGTTTTCTGAATGAAGGCCTTCATGAGATCTTCTATGCCAGAATGAATGGGTTGTTGAGGCTGAAATTACTGCCTCTACTGATTTTGATATGCTGGAGCTCATTGTCCCTAGGGTCTAGAGTTATTTTGTTGCCAAGCATTCACAGTACCTCCAGCTGAACTCCAAGAAAAACCGAGGTGCCTCTGACCCATTGAATTAAAATTGCAGTTCCCCACAGCATTTACTTCCTCAATCGAGGCTTGACACTTATGAGTATGGTGTCCTCTTTCACATATATCACAAGCTGCATGAGGCTCATTTTGTATCAAGGCTAAGGTCAGCTTTCTTATTTCTTTAGCCATAGCATTGAGTTGTACCTGCACAGATGTGTTAGCATCAACTTGGTGAACACCAGCTGCTCTTCTTCTTTCAGCACTCTCAGAGGGCCACTAATTTGCATCTTCAGATAACTCATCAAGAATTGTAGCTATCTCCTCTGGAGTCTCCTTCATCAACGAGCCTCCAACTGCATTTCTCAATGTTCTACGTGAGGTTGGTGTCAATCCATCCCAAAAGTCCTGGAGTTGCATCCAGAGTTCAATTCCACTGTTGACACTTTCTAACAATCTCTTTAAACCTCACCAAGCTTCAAAAACAGTTTCATTCTCTTTCTGGCAGAAGTTATGGCTTTCTCTTCTAAACTTACCCGTTTTAGCTGAGGAGAAATATTTATCAAGGAATTTTCTTGTCATCTCCTCATATGTTCGAATCGATCCATTAGGTAAGCTTCGAAGCCACTACTTTGCATCATCTTTGAGTGTGAAGGGGAATGCCCTTAAGTAAACTACGTCCTGTGACACACCATAGTACTAAAAGGTGTTCATAATCTCCTCGAAATCCATTAGATGTATGTTTGGATCTTCGTTCATCTTCCTTCCGAAGACGCAACAGTTTTGAAGGGTTTGGAGCAACCCTTCAATTGGCTCATTAAGCCGTCCTGGTAAATATGAATTTCTTGTCAGTTACAACCCCCAAGAGTGGCCAAAACCGCCATAGGCTCAAATCTTCTTTCTGGGATTGGTTCATCTGTCATGCCTTCTTGTTCGTCATCTACCTCAGATACCTCTGGCTCTCTTGGCTGATTGACAAATATTGGGGGATTATCGTCTACACAAGCAGTTAATTTGTTTATAGTCGCAAAAGTTTTCCTACAAAAAGGGGCTGGCTCGAGCACTGGATAATCCTTGATTGTAGACCGGTCTAGCATAATCGGCAAGTGGTCTCCCAGGCATGGGTTGACGTTGATTAAGTCTGAGACCCCTCTCTTCTTCAAAGATGTTTCGCGCATCTCTAATAGTTGCTTCCTCAGCATCCCGTGCAGCTTGTTCTCTTCATTGGGCTGCTTCTCTAGCAGCCAAATCCACATTATCTTCATCGTTTCCAGCCATAAGTTCTTTGGTTGAGGATTGCCCATCCTTTTCTGTTGTCTCGGTGAGATTTCTCTCCTTCCTCAACTATCGCAGTTGTTTTTCTATCTCTAGCTCGTATGGTAGCACTTATTTCGCAGAAGCTCGAGTCCTGCACCAATCTAACTTGTAACTTGCGCACAGTCAAAGAACACCAAACATAAAAATTATGCTTACAGCGTCGAACTTTGACGAGCTCGAAACATACACTTAAATTATGCTTGCTAGTCGAAGATACTATAGTATAATATCCTATCCACAGGGATTGGAGTTAAATAGTATTTTCGTAGTTTCTAGCTTGATTGCTATCTAGGAGAATCAAAAATCGAGATTTATATGATTAATAACTAAATTAACTAAAAAGAGCTATTGACTAATGACTATCGCAACAAAGATAAGCAAGGAGGAATATGGCAGAAAGGAGTTTGTCTGAAATGAATAGGGGTGTGAAGATCTGATTATCGTTTCAGGTGCACACACCGCAGAATTTGAAGGAAGTAATCAAGAAAGAATTGAAGAGAGAGAACGTCTGGCGAAAGCGAAGAGAGAGAAAGAACAAGCTCGAACGCCATCAATGGCGTCGCCGGCCGTTGAAACTCCGGCTGGCCAACCATCACAAAACACTCCAGTAGTACAAATCACTATGTCACCCACACCCAAACCCCTAGATTATTCTCAAATTCTTAAGCCAGC
Organism: Nicotiana obtusifolia; assembly: GCA_002018475.1. Classification (NCBI taxonomy): domain Eukaryota; kingdom Viridiplantae; phylum Streptophyta; class Magnoliopsida; order Solanales; family Solanaceae; genus Nicotiana; species Nicotiana obtusifolia. The sequence continues at coordinate 67,634 of MCJB01048367.1, read as the reverse complement.
AAGTTTAAACAGCAACACAGTCTCGAACCCAAGCAAAAGAATCGAACCAATTCGATCAAGAAGCTAACATACATGCATGGACAACCGATTATCAAATGCACGGAAGCAAAGGTAACCCGTATGAACTTCATAGAAGGTCTTCAATTTGCGATTTTGGCCAAGTTTTCATACGGGTGGCCAGATTTGCAAGAGCTCAGAAAAATCATACCAATTCAATGTGGAATCAAAGGAGAATGTAACATTGGATACTTCAGAGATAAGCACGTGCTCATCAGATTAACTCTGTGGGAGGATTTCATAAAAATATCCTCAAAAATCACGTACTAACTCAAAGCCAAAGATGGGTTCGAGTATCAGATGAGGCAGCTCATATATGATACTAAAT
>MCJB01048367.1:34814-50277 GCA_002018475.1 Nicotiana obtusifolia | reverse complement strand
ATAAGGAAGGGTGTGAATTGTGTTGGTGGTAACGGGGGGGTTTTGTGGCATTTGTAAAGTTGTATAAGAGAAAACATTGTTGTCTGGTACCCATGAAAAAGAGTAGATGAAAAGGTTGCAAAAGTGAAAAAAGAGGGTAAAAACAAAAGACATCAAATCAAATACTTTCTAAAGGGAAGCTCTCTGGCTCTCTTTTTATGCTTTGATCAGTAATAGTTGGAAAGATAGAGACGTTTGATTTTTAAGAAGGACGAAAGCCAAAGGTAAAGGAAATTGGTCCACCGTGAGAAAGCATGGAAATGACACTTCTCCAATGCCCTTTTCTTATTCTCAATTGGAAGTGATCATGAATGGCATGTGTGTGGAGACCCCTTACACTTGATTCATCAGTCACATTCTAAACTTTACATATTCAAACGAACTTCCTCTCTGACTTCTCTTTTATTCCGATCCAAAATCTCACCTTAATAATCATGATGACATCTAGTTTTTAAAATTAAATAAGTCGATCATGATATTATGAAGTATAACTTTATATAAATGAGAAATTTAAAGGTAATACATGCTAACACGGCAATAATCACTATAATCCCCAAGATTAGGTAGTACAGAATCACGATCTCTAGCTAAATACATACAAATATCTCAAAATACAATATTATTCGCATAGGAATTTGACAGTATAAATGTAAAGGAAAATACTCCAAGGAACTGCGACGACCAAGCAGCTCGACCTTGAATTCCCGCGATCAGAAGCTAACTCTGCCTGAGTCCGCTACTCCAATACCTAGATCTGCATAAAAATGTGCAGAAGTGTAGTATGAGTACACTATGGTCGGTATCCAGTAAGTATCAAGACTACCTCGGTAGAGTAGTGACGAGGTACTAGTCAAGACATCTACTAGACATAATAACCTGTGTAGAATATTAGTATAAAGCTAATAATGGAAGCAAGAATCATTAAATGGCAACAAGGAATAAACATGTGATAAAACAGTAAAGTAATCATAATAGAGTTAAGGTACCAGTGAAACCAATTAAGGAAAATAAATGACAACCAAATATTGAAGTCGTTCTAATACAAGATTTATACAAAAATCACCCCGAGGTACCACACCTCACAATCACAAGTCACGAATTCCAAATTATAAATCATATACATATGGCGCCTCATGCCCGCATTATCAATCACAATCGCACGGACAACTCACGTGTTGCACGCATAACTCACGTGCCAATATCACAACCTACAAATGGTACCTCATGCCCACATTATCAATCACTACCGCAAGTATAACTCGCGTGTTGCACAGACAACTCACGCGCCAATATCATAACCCGCTCGGCATGGTCACAGGCTCACTCTCACTATCTACCCGGCATGGTCACAGGCTCACTATCACAATCTGCCCGGCGCGGTCACAGACTTAATATCCCAATTCGTCCGGCATGGTCACGGGCTAACAGTCCAACCATATCGCAGAGAAAGCAGATATACAAGAATACATGTGCATGATTAATGATCATCAAGTTTCATACTCTTGAACTGGTATAAATGACATGTTACGGTATATGCATGTGCATGTACTATCACAACTTAAGTCAACAGAAAAAATCAGAGACACCGAGTAGCACATCGGAAACAACACAAAAAATCATATAATACGCATGACACACACAAGGAAGTCATACCACCACACGAATATCATCAATAACAAGCCCCCAGGCCATCACATATCATCCCCGACATAGCCTCCCTTGTATCGTCGCGTGCGCAATAATAAAGTAAATGTCCGCCTTGTTTTGCCATAGGTGCATCAATAATTATCCCACCTTGTCTTGCCATATGGGCAAAATATATATACATATAGCCTGTCTTGTCTCGCCGCATGTGCAAATATCAATAATAACAATAACACGGCAAAAATCCCATGCAAGCACCCCGACAATTCTCTCAACAATTTCACATGTGTCAAAGTCACAATCAATGCAACATATCAATTCACACCACACGTTCCCATATGCCACAACATTGCCAAAATAACAATATCAATATCTCAACAACACATAGTCCACAGCTTAACAACAATGTATACAAGAGTCTCAACAATAACAAAATGAAACGAAATTAACTCAACAATGAAAGAAAGATATTTCCATAAAATACAACTCCAATTGCAAAATGTTAATAGCTCTCAATAACTACAACTTCAATTACATGCATAAAGATAAACTCAACAATGAGACATATGGCATGTAATAACAACCTCAATTAAATGCATATAGGAGTAAAATCGACAATAAAAGATAGAACATGTAATAAAAACTTCAATTAAATTATATAGGAGTAAAATCGACAATAAAAGATAGAACATGTAATAAAAACTTCAATTAAATTATATAAGAGTAAACTCGATAATGAAAGATAGAACATATAATAACAACTTCAATTAAAGGCATATAAGAAATTTAAGAGTCTAAACCGGTCAACTTTCACATATAAGACCATGCACACACTCGTCACCTTGTCTACACATCTTTCACATAATTCAAATAGTGTAATTAACCAAATCCTACGAGGTAGTTTTTTCACAAAAAGTTAGCCAAGATACTTACCTCAAAAGTCCTACTGGGTAGTTTTTCCCACACAAAGTTAGGCAAGTAAAAGCCCTCAATCAATACTCTAAAAATGTTTTTTCCTCTAACATTTACCTCGCTCACCAAAATCGACTTAATAACGTCAATTAATGCAAGGAAACCCATTCAAATAAATAAAGTTAAGGTCTTTACACAATTCCCTAAAAGCCAACAAAAGTCAACTTGAGCTTGCCCGGTCAAAACCCGAGTTCAAGGGTAGATCTCGACTATCCATAGCCCTACGATTTCGTATATGTATTTTGTTTTCAAGTCCGAGTACAATTCGGCTCTCATGAATTAAATGTTAAATCTCATAATAATCATGTACTATAATTGAAATAGGATCGAAATCACTTACCCAGTAATTTTGTATGAAAATCTCTCCTCTGAATCGCTCCCACCGAATCTAGGACTCAAAATATGATAAAATGAGGCTAAGTCCCGAAATATGCAGCTATAAACAAGCTGCAGAAGTCGCATTTGCAACATGGGGTTAGAAAATGCGGACAAAGCATCGAGAAATACGACTCCTGACAGACTCAGCAATTATCGCATTGCGATCAAAAGCTTCGCAAATGCGAAGCCATTTCCCCAACAGCCAATTGCAAAAGCTACCCAAAACATCGCAACAGCGGACAGCCAGAGTCGCAAATGCAACTCCAATATCGCATTTGCGATAAATGCTCAACTTCCCCAGGTTTGAAAAAGTGAGAAGTATCTCGCAAAAGCAATTGTCGCAAATGTGACTAACCCCTCGCAAATGCGAGAACTGAACACCAGCAAAATCTGAACTCTCTCAAACTCCCCGAAACGCATCCGAAACTCACCCGAGCCCTCGAGACTCCACACCAAACATCTATACAAGTCTAGAAATATCATACGAACTCACTCGCGCGATCAAAATATCAAAATAACATTCGGAACCATGAATCGGACACCAAAACGCATAAAAGTCACAACAAAACCCAAGAACTTTTAAAAACATAACCACGCGTTTGATTCCTATCAAATCAACTTGGAATGATGCCAATCTTTGCTTACAGGTTTCAAATAATAAAACGGACCTGTTCCAACTGCCGAATTCAAAATCTAAACCCGATAGCCATAAAGTCAAACCATGGTCTAACTTAACAAAATTCGAAATCTTCAAATTGCTAACTTTCGCCAAAAGGTACCAAATCAACCTAGGGACCTCCAAATCTAATTACGAGCATATGCTTAAGTCCAAAATCACCATCCGGATCTAACGGAACCGTCAAGACTTCGATCCGAGATCAAATACACAAAAGTCAAACTTGGTAAGCTCTTCCAACTTAAATTTTCTAAAATAAAAACTATTCTTCCAAATCAATCCTGAATCGCTCGAAAACCAAAATCGATCATACACGCAAGTCATAATACATAATATGAAACTATTCAAGATCACAAACCATCTGACGAAATGCTAAAGCTCAAAATGACCGATTGAGTCGTTATACCTTTCCTCGGTCATGTTGTTTTTGTCACGCCTCAAACTGGGGTAGGATGTGATAGTGCTATAATGACTCGGCCGATTGTTTTGAGTAATTAGCCTTGTTTCTCCTATTTGATGCTTTAATTATGTGTATTTGGGATTTTGTGAATTGCCTGGTGGTTGGTTTAGTTTCAGGGAAGTTTCGAGTGAATTGGGACACTTAGTCCCAAGATTGAAAGCTTAAGTTGAAAGAGTTGACCTGAGTTTTACTTTTGTGTGGACAACTCCGCAATAGAGTTTTGATGGTTCTAATAGCTTCGTAGGGTGATTTTGGACTTAGGCGTATGCCCGAATTTAGATTTGGAGGTCCGTAGGTTGATTTGATGCTTTTTCGCAAAAGTTGAAAAGTTGAAGCTTTGAGAGGTTGATAGGTTTGACCGAGAGTTGACTTTATCGATATCAGGTTCAGATTTTTGTTCCAGGAGTTAGAATAGGTCCGTTGTATTATTTGGGACTTGCATGAAGTATTTGAAGTCATTCGGAGTTGATTTGATATAGTTCAGCATGAGTTTTGGAAGTTTAAAATTATTAAGTCATTAGGCTTGAATTGAGGTGCAATTCATGGTTTTAATATTCTTTTGTGTGGTTTGAGGCCTCGAATAAGTCCGTATTATGTTGTGAAATTGGTTGGTGTGATTGGAAGGGGTCTCGTGGGCCTCAGGTGTATTTCGGATGGGTTTCAGAATATTTCTCTATGTTTTGGAACTACTGATTCTCAGTTCTGGTTTCCTTCTTCGCGATCGCGAAGAGGAGGTCGCGTTCGCGGAGGTTAATCTGTTGACAGGGGTAATTATTTTTCGCGTTCGCGAAGTAGAGGCCGTGTTCACGAAGATTTGGGTGGCAATGATCATCGCGATCGCAGAAGTGTTATCGCGTTCATGTAGAAGGGGGAATTCAGCTAAGGCATCAGGACTTAAGCCTTGCATTCGTGGGAGAGGCCATGTGTTCGCATACGCATAAGGTTGGTCACCGCGTTCGTCACTAGAACGTCGCGGTCGCAAAGGAGGTTTTGGCAGGTGGAGAATTTTTTTCTACGCGGTCACGAAGGCTTTTCTGTGATCGCGAAGGATATGCCTTGGCAGACCATAAGTACTCTATTTTTTAGAGTTTTGTTCATTTTAACAAATTTTGAGTTGTACAGCTCGGGTTTGGGCAATTTTGGAAGGGATTTTCACGATTTGGATTGGGGTAGGTATTTTTTATTTGTTTATATTTCATGATTCCATCCTTGTTTTTAGAATTTAATTGGTGAATTGAAGTGAAGAAAATGGAAATTTTAATAAAAACTTTTTTAAAGTGTAAATATCATGACCAAAAATCTCAACCCATCATGATGACGCCTAATACACTTGCTAGCCAAGCCGAACATAACCAATAAAGAACCAAAATAAGGAAATTTGCAGGAATAACATAAGTCTGAAATCTCAATATTATAAAATACTATGTTGCTTCAACTGGTGGACTGATTCATGGTACATATCTTCTCTATATGTAAATATATGTAACTTGACTTGTTTATTCATGCATATCTTCTCTATATGCAACTGTTGACCAGTTATTTGATATCTATATGTTGAACTATTAGTTAGTTTACGATACTTGTGCATATCTTCTCTATGTGCACCGATGGCCATACATGTACTTTATGCTTGGATTTCAGTATTGTTGATGTGTTCATGTATATTCTTGAACTGTATAGGTTTGATAAGTGAGTATCATTGATAACTCTCACCACTACTTCTCCGAGGTTAGTTACGATACTTACTAAGTACTTGGAGTCAGTTGTACTCATATTAAACTTTGTGCTTAATTATACAGATTTAGGAGTTGGGCGCAACTGAGTGTTGTCACTGTTGCGGTTGTGACTTGAGGTAGAGCTTCTTTCTGAACGCATTCCTTGGAGTTTCTTTCTATTTCAGGAAGTATATTGCATTACCAGACTTGTATTTGTATATTAGAGCTCATGACTCAACGTTACCAGCTTTTGAGAATTTTTTGTATTAATTTGGTATTATCTTTGTTTGAATTTAAGACATATTTATTCTGTAGATGTTATTATTTTTTGCAATATTTTGATTGTATAGCATAGCAAGTGGGGTTAGGTTCCATTACGCCCGGTGATGGTTTTTGGTTGTGACGGACTCTGAGCTAATCCAAGATATGATCACTAGGTTTACAGTCATTACAAACTAGTTGAGATCACTTGGGAAGACTTTTACATCTGAGCAGTTGGTGAGAAAAGTTCTCAGAATACTTCCTGCCTCATAGGAAAGCAAAGTTATGACAATTCAAGAAGCAAAGAAATTGAATAGAATTACCTTGGATGAACTAGTTGGAAATCAGAACAAATGAGATGAGAAAAATTGAATTGGAGAAAGATGATTCCAAGAGAGACAAAGGACTGATACTCAAGGCATTCGAAGATGTTGTTTTTGATAAAGACAAAGAAATTGATACAAGTCTACTGACTAGGCAATTTAAGAGGTTTTTGAAAAATTCAAAAGGAACTGAAAAAAGAGAGACTACTAGTAAACCAAAGGCTCTAGAAAGGACAAACTTCATTGGCTGATATAAATGTGGGAAGCTTGACCACATAGTCCAGGACTGTCCACAGTGAAAAATCGATGGGAAAAGAAGCATGTCAAGAAATAGAAAAAGGACCTAAAGAAGGATTGTGGTCCTAGCTCTAATTACAATAAAGCTCAGGTAGCGAAAATGAAGGCAATAGATGAGGCCATAAAGCAAGTATTCCAGGCTGCATATGGAGATGGCAGTGACGAAAGCCATGGGAAGATGAAGAGACAGATAAGTCATTGTCCCTGTTTGTTATGACTGAATGATCACCAAACCTGGCCAGAATGAGACCCAATAAATCATCTGCCCCGTTCATTGGACAGCACTTTGGTTGGTGGAAGGATAAAATAAAATATTTCTGTAAGCTGAGGACTTTGACCTAGAATAATTGTGACTCAAACCTTTCATGCCAACAAATATTGTTGGCAAAGGAGAGGAAGTTGCTAAAGCGAAAGATGAATTCAATGCTGATGACAAGATGATTCTAGAGAAAAAAACTGAGGCTAAGTTGATTAGGTACAATGTTCTTTGTCTTGAGGATATAAATAGGATTTCAACATGCAATACTGCTAATGAAATCTGGGAAAGGTCGCTTCCAATGCATGAAGAAACTCACTCGGATATGGCACTAATAGTCTTGATAAGCACTGATTCTTAAAAAGGTTTACACTGAAGATATTGTGTCCATGATGGCCATGAGTGACTCTGACTCTGAAGTTGAAAATGAGGAGTTAAATGTCTCTGAACTTAAAGATAAATCATTATTTATTTTTTTGAAAAGACTGTCTGTCATGGTGCTCTTATTAATTAATCGGATTGAAAAATTGAGTGCCGTAAGAAGAATTATTCAATGATTTTCTAGGTGTTAAGTTTGAATTCCACAATCTTGAGTTCAGCATGTCTGAACTCAAAAAGGAAAACAAGATCTTGAGAAACATGATCTTATTTTAAAATATGAAATTGAAGCACTCAATTTTGAAAATGAGAAATTAAAGAAAGCATAATTTAAAGAAAAAGGTGACATCAGTGATATTCAAGAGTCCCTTGAAGAGGAATTAAAATTGACGAATAAAATCTTGTACAACCAAGTTGAACGAAATAAAATAATTCAAGAGGACATGAACAAGGCTATATATGAATTGACTAGAACCTCCAAGTGGGACAGGTCCTCAGAAGCTCTAGAATGGCTGAACCAAAACCATAGCAGAAACGAAACTGGGTTAGGTTACTGAAAACCTCTCCCCTAGGGTCATCCTAAGTTTGTAGCTTCTGCATCCAGTGAGTTATATATACATTGTGGTAATACTGGTCACTACATGAAAACTTGCTTAAATATGTTCAATGCTTAAAATTAAAAGCTTCCAGTGCAAAACCAAAAGGAAAGGAAGACTTCTTTTATGATGAAGTCTAACTTACCAAGCTGGACTAAAAGATATTTGATTCATCCTCTCAATCACAGTGGGGAACCAAGCTAGTCCGGGTTTCTAAATCTAAACCTTAATCTGTTTTATAGGCTAAAGTGAGAGGGAGCAGCCAAGATTGGTATATTGATAGTGGTTGCTCAAGGAACATGACTAGAAAAAAGAAATATTTTCTCTCACTAATAGTATTCCAAGGAGGGAGTGTGAATTTTGGGAATGGTAAGAAAGGTGAAATCACAGGAATAAGTAAGATTGGTAAGTTACTCTCTCAAGCTATAAAAAAATATGTATTGTGTGAATGAGTTGAATTACAATTTGCTGAGTGTCTTATCACAAGTGTGAAACCTGGTGAGACAATACTTAAGTAAAGAGATATCACGATGTATACATTGCATCCATTATGTTTCTATTAGATACTGAGGTTACATGTCTCGTTGTTCTTGATGATGATCCCTTACTTTGGCATAGATGATTAGGTCGTGCGAGTTTGGCTCAGCTTAATAAACTGGCCACAAAAGACCTAGTATTTGGATTTCCAAAATTTAGCTTTAAAAATGATAAAGTGTGTGATGCATGTGTTAGAGGCAAACATGTCATATCCTCTTTTAAATTTAAGAAGGTTGTCAGTACCTCTAGACTCATGGAGCTATTTTATATGGACCTTTATGGTCTCATGAGGGTTATGAGTAAAGGTGGCAAAAGTACATTCTACTTATAGTTTATGAGTACTCTTGATATACCTGGACCGTGTTTCTTTCCGGTAAAGATGAAACTTTTGACTTTTTTTGCAAATTTCTCAAAACAATTAAAAAAAAAATGGGTCTTTAGCTTGTCAGCATTAGATCTGACAATGGTTCAGAACTTGAAAATGCTAGGTTTGCTGAAGTCTATAGCATGCATGGTATTGATCATAATTTCTCTGCCCCCAGAACTCAAAAATATGCAGTAGCAAGAGAAAGAATAAAGCCCTAGAGGATATGGGAAGAACCATGTTAATCTCTAGTGGACTACCCCAAGAGTTTTTGAGCAGAAGCTATTAATATTTCATGTTACCTCCTAAACAAAGGCATAGTTAGATCTCTGCTAGTGAAAACTCCCTATGAATTAAAATCCAACGTGTCACATCTTAGAGCGTTTGGTTGTAAATGTTATATTGACAATAATTGCAAGAAAACTCAAGGAAAATTTGATTCTAGAAGTGATGGGGGAGGGGGGTTATTCTTGTATTATTCACCACATAGTAAGGCATATAAAATTTTTAATAAACGAACTATGTGTGTTGAAGAAATGTACATGTTGTATTTGATGAATCCGATCCTTTTATTGAGAAAAATGTGCATGATAATGATCAAGAGTTTGGTCTTATAAGAAAAGAGAACTTTGATCTTAATGGGCAAGGGGAACCTTAATTCCACCTGATAAGGAAGAAGAAATGGTTTAGAAGAACATGTTGTTCCTTAGGTTCTCAAAATGAGCAAATTCCTCCTCCTGGCTCTCTAAATGAACAAGGTCAACAACCTCAGAGAAATCCCTGAAAACATCAGAATTCTCATCCTCTTGAGAACATAATCTCTTACCTCGAATCAGGGAACCATATCAGATAATCTCTCAGAAATCTATGTGCATTCAATGCTTTTCTATCTACTATTGAGCCAAAAAATACTAATGAAGCCTTGTAGGATGCGAATTGGATAGTGACTATGCAGGAGGAATTACATCAATGGACCTAAGGATAGGACAGTTATTAGAACAAAATGGGTCTTCAGAAATAAATTGGATGAACATGTAACTGCAACAAGAAACAAGGCCAGACTCGTGGTCCAAGGGTACAATCAGAAAGAAGGGATAGATTATGATGATACTTTTGCTTCAGTGACAAGGATGGAGGCCATCCGGTTGTTGATTGCTTTGCAGCTTACATTGAATTCAAACAATACTCGATAGATATGAAGAGTGCATTCCTAGATGGATACCTCAAAGAGAAAGTGTATGCGTCTCAACCTCCTGGATTTCAATTGCCAGGGATGTAAGATCATGTTTAAAAGCTATCACAAGGCTTTGTATGGGCTAAAACAAGCTCCCAAAGCTTGGTAGAGACTGTATAAGTTTCTTGTTGAGAATAGCTTTACCAGAGGTAAAAATTGATAATACCTTGTTTCTTAGGAAGAAGGGCAAAATAATTCGATTGTATAAGTATATGTGATATTATCTTTGGTGCCACTGATGAAGCTTCGTGCAAGGAGTTCTCAGGACTGATGTGTCACGACCCAAAAACACATGACTGGCACCAAGCACACTACCCGACTTGAGCGAACCAAACCATGTGATGCACCCAAATCATATGCATGAAAACCAATTTAACTGCGGAAACTCCTAGAAAATCATATACATTTTCAAGTTAAATGATAAAATATTTTCCAATTCAAAATCACACATGACATCTTTCATGATAATAACAATGAGACTAAGTAAAATAAATGTACTTTCATGTATGTCGTGTACAGCCACATTACTACAACTTTTCACAACTATCTATGGAGCCTCTAAAGAATAGAATTAAACACTTGGGCTAATACCCCACTAGCATAAACTAAGAAAACAACATGATAGCTACCACGAAATAGGAGTGGTGCTCACAATATACCTCAGAAAGAGAGTCATCTTAGCTCTGGCTGCATGCCATGTATCCTACCTCATCCTAAAATATGTAAAGTAAGCGGGACCCTAGAGAGGGGCCCCTAGGGGCTGAGTACACCACAACGTTACTCAATAAGTGTCATAGACTCTCTCTAACTTAAGTTCTTGGGATAAACTTTATTAAAAATAATGCATCAATACTTGATATAAAACGATAAGAAATTTTATCCATTCATGATCCTTGTCATTTTAATCAAGTGAAATATAACGCTCAATATAACTTTGAAAACATTTATATCAACCCAAGATTTTGGATAAAATCATACAAAATCATTCCATTTGCGTTAAGTCATTAAAATCGCTTTCGGCTCCTTAGGCCTAAACATAAGAAAATTATCCTTACCTTTCACTGGGAGTACTATACCATCACTGACATAAGAAGGTCAACTAAGTTATGTACCTAGCGGCAAGTATCATATACCCTACCTGCTCAAGTCGTCTCCTCGTAGTACCGTACGAATCGACTCAGCCATGCTAATAATAGCACAAAATAGTACCTTTCGAGGGAGAGCACTCTGACGTAGTCTATACCACAAAGTGGCCATCTACGCCTACACCGGCACGTGTAATTTCATGACGACAAATACAATATATCCAAAGTCAATCTCGGTGAACACAAGTAACTCCCAAAATATTTGATACTTCAAGAATAGATTCATAGCATAGGTATCTTCAAAGGATCTATTTTTATCAAATCATAGCATTAAAAAAAAATCTAAACCATTTGAACAAAAATTAAATAAACAATCTTTTACATGTTAAATCCTTTAGCAATTTAACATCATTCTTTAAAAGACACCATAAGTTCTATTATGCTCATCAATTTCCAAAAGGGATACTTTCCATAAAAACTTATCTTTAGCACTCAAATATGTATATTCTTGTTAATACGAAAACTTCGATAAAAACTTATAACATTTACCTTGAGTGTCATTTTGCCAACAAGATTTAAATAAAATTTTATAAAACAGCATGATACTATATATGCAACATAATATTTTTTGTACATGGATACATCCGTACTTGTTTGTCCCCGAAAGCACGAAAGCACATTTGCAAACAACTTAAGTATTAACTCGAAACATGCTTTTAGAGAAAGTCCCCCAAGAAGAGTAAGTTTTAATCAACTTACCTCGCTTTCGCTTTATTAACATTCATAAGCTTTCAATCTTCTTCCATCGTTCCAACGTTGATTAAAATGCTCAAGTATCACCAACAAGTCGATATCTACTATAGATATCCCAATTACATCAAAATATGACCTAAAATATTAATCAATATTCATTTATGGCTCATAAGTTGACTACAAGCCTCCAACAACTCAAATCGCTGAATAGGTTCACTTACTAGCATATTCAACTCCACTCTTATCAATTAATACCCATTTGAAGTCATCAATGGTACTACATTAATTCTCCAATACTGCCAAATTACTACTCATCGTCTTCAACATTTCCAAAATATTCAATTTGGTGATTACTTAGTTGGACACTTTCAATTTAGCTAGAAAATGATTCCATAGGTTCATCGCATCCTTTAATTTCATTTCTAAGAACACTCTTCATCTTCTCCATTTTCTCAAAAACACTATTCATGCATGAACTAAGGTTTGTGAATTCATTTATCCAACCATAACAACTTGAAACAAATATTATAATTGCTCTCACCGACTCATAAGAAATGAGTTTGAAGCATCAGGATTACCTTCTTGAAGTTTTTCCTCAAAATCCAATGTTTGGAAAACTTGATGTTCTTGAACAACTTGAAAGATTTTTAGGGATTTCAAAGATTGAATGATGTTAATACTAGTGTTAATAGGATGTTATTAACTTAAAATATCCATAAAAACTCACCTTGTATTCTTAAGTTGTCCCAAAGGTCGAATCCACCATGAAAGCACCAAATCCTAGCTCCAAAATACCCTCTTACCCGACCTTGTACTTATAGGCCCAAATTTTTGGGTTTCGGATGCGGCCCCAGATGCTTCAGATCCCCACTTCACTCCTCTTCGAAGCCCGGCTGCGGACACGAACGCTATGATAGTACTTCATTGCCAGCCTTTGGTAATTTGATCATAACTTCTTGTAGGAATGTCCAAATAATGAACGGTTTAAAGCATTAGAAACTAGACTCGAAGATCTTTCATCTGATAGGTTTTCTATCACATAAATCCTTATATATATATATATATATATATCCAAATTTAGGTATTGTACATACTCATTTGAAACTTTAGTCTGTCATGTAATTTCAAAACTTGACTTAGACTTAGGGCTCTCCTTAGACCCTACATCACATACAATATGCCTCGTACACTTATTATCATATCCAATTAATATCCATCATATTAATAGTCCTCGTCTGCATACAAAATAATATAATTAGCACACATTAACTTTCTTAATAGCACTTAAGTACTTCATAATTTTCCCGGGTGCTACATGATGGGTAAAGAATTTGAGATGAGCATGATGAGTGGGTTAAATTTCTTCGTTGGGTTGTAAATTAAGCAAACTTCTTAGGGAACTTTTAGTCATCAACAAAAATACATAAAAGAGTTACTGAAAAGATTTGAAATGAAAAATGCAAAATCAAGACACACCCATAGCCACTGCTATCAGATTAGACAAGGAAGAACATGGAGCCTGAGGATGAAAAGAGGTACAGAGGTATCATAGGTTATCCTTTGTACTTAACTGCTAAATGGCTAGAAATTATCTACAGTGTTGGAGTATGTGTCAGGTTCCAATCTAGTCATAAAGAATCTCACATGAAAGCAGTCAAAAGAATTCTCAGGTACTTAAAAGTGAGTCAAGACCTAGGGTGGTACCAAAGAAGTGGAAGTTTTGAGCTTGTTAGATTTGCTTATGCAGACTATGCTGGGTAACCAATGGACAAAAAAATATATCTGAAATGGCTCATTTCATTGGTCCTCGCTTAGTTTCTTCGGCTACTAAGGAATAGAATTTCATTGCTCTCTTCACTCCTGAAGCTGAATATGTAGCTAGTGCTTCTTGTTGTGCTCAACTTCTATGGATTAAATAACAACTGGAGGATTATGGCATCTTATATGAATATGTACCAATCTATTGTGACAACACAAATTCCATCAAAATTTCCAAGAATCTTGTTCAATACAAGAGAACAAAGCACATTGTATTTGGCATTACTTCTTAAGGGATAATTTTGAAAAGGGCTTAATCAGCATGCAGTTCTGTAACACTGTATTTGGTTTGATTAAGTTCTTATGATCACTTATGTTATTACTCCCCAAACGGTTGTCTAGAAACAAATAAAATAATGGTCTAACTGCTGGTTGGATGTCTTTTTTAATCTTATACTGTAATAGGCATGCCTTCATACCAAGGAAAGCATGTTCTTGCAAAAGTCTAATGATGCTACCCTTATTGTCAAGAATGAGTTTCTTTGCATAATAGGATGAACCAGGAAAATATCCAGGGTCTTCTGCATACAGGTACGCATTCATTGTCTACATAAATGATATCATATACTGTGTTTACTTGTGCCATGTCTGCTATCCCAAATTCCTGCCTAAATCACACACCGCCCTAAGCTCCCTAAACTCAAACCATCCATGTGTCACTACCATTGCAGTCAAATTACTTCCTTTCAAATCAAAATAGTTCATTTCTCTCTCTCTCTCTCTCTCATACACGAAAAAAACCTAATTCTTCCCAAATTCAACCCTCTCCCTAATTTCTTGCATGAACCCTAGCCCATTACTCCCCTTAAATCAGTAACTAACATGCCTAGAATTTCAAACTCCAAGCCTAAATTGCTATCACTCAAAATTCAATCTCAAACCACCCAAAATCCTTTTGTCTTTCCTAAATCTCTTGCAAGTCAGTCAACCACAATGACGAAGAAGATGGTCGTCAAAAAGAAACCATTGACAGAGGATGATAAGTAGCGTGTGCAGGTGGAATCCCAACAAGAGAGAGAGAGAGAGAAGAGAGAAAGGAGAATACAAATGGGAAAGGATCCATATGCCAGTTCAAACAAGGAGGAAACACAGGTGGAACCAAATCCTCCCACATCAAACTGTGAGATAATAACTGAAAACCCACTACTAGTGATTTAAAAAGTACATATGTAGGATCAACAAGTAGAGAAAAATCTAGGTTGAGCCTGGTGAAGGTGTGAGTCAACAAAGGGGAACAATTGATGAATCTAGCATTGTTGGTACTATGGAGTCTTCTGAAAAGGAAGGAGATGTGACTGTGGATGAGCACTTGGGTACTAATACTCAGGGGGAACCATGTGCGGGAGTTGGAACCTCAGGTGAAAGGGAACAAGGACCTGATTCTGGGTTTGTTAGAGAGGAGATAGTGGAAGATATAAGTTCTGATACGCAGATAAGACCTATACAGGAAGACAGGGCACAACTGATGACCATGAGTCTGCAGCTGCTCCCCTGACTAACAATAAAGCAGTAATAAGGGAGGCAACTGGTGGTGAAGATGCATAAACAAATCAGGCACCAGCTAATAACCCTGTGTCTGAAGTTATTTCCTCTTCTGTCAATGAACCAACTCTGGAAGAAGAGAGATCTCAAGGTAAATATGATCAACTAGTTTTAAGCTAGTAGATCACGATGAGG
>MCJB01048367.1:0-23668 GCA_002018475.1 Nicotiana obtusifolia | reverse complement strand
CCCCCCCCCCCACAACCCCAATAACCTCAACCAAATTAAAAAAATTTAAAACCTCTATTAGTAATTACATACATTATATATATCATGATATTAGTACAGTGCTCATGTTTGGGGCCCTGAATATTTGGGGCCTAAGGCAATAGTTTCACGTGTCTTACTTAGAACCTTCCCTGAGTACCCATAAAGTCCTCACCTCTGTTTATTTTGAAGATAGCGGTGCTCATATCGTCTTTAAAATTTGAGTCCGCCTGCACTTATGTACAAATTCAAATCAAACTAAATTATTGTAGAATTAAATCAAACATTACAAAATTACGTTTTGCCAAAAGTAATATATAAATCCAAACACCATTCATATTACAAAAGGAAAAAATAGTACTAGTAATAAATTTTACTACAGAGATAAGAAAAGGTAAAAAAATAAATAAATAAATAAAAAAGAGGACCGAAGACTGATTCATGACTATGAGAAACAAAGTAAAAGCGTACCTGTTTTAAAAGTGAGGGGGCTAAGTGGCATGTTCTTAAACTTCAGGTGATACTCGGCAACTCCATAGCAGCACTACGAAGACTGTAGAGGACAAGAAAATGGCCAAAAGAAACGAATTATCTCTATTCCTTCTTATTTGGGTCCTGGTTTTATTCGGAACCCTAATTTTCATTCCGGTAGTTTCATCATTCTTCTCTGTGGCTTGTTTTGTTTTCTCCTGACATTTCTTTGCTGAGCTTAAATCCTTTGGCAGTCAACTGTATTCTCAGAGCTGATTAGGTGATAAAGAAAAAAAGGTGATGAGGGAGTTTCATTGGAGCGTAAAGAGACTTGTTGGGTTTAAGCTTCTTAGAGCTTAAAATAGAGGGAATAGGAATTGGAGGAAAAATAAAAATTTTTGAATTTTTCTCTTTGGCAAAGATACATTGTCCAATATTGGAGGAGGAAAAGAATTTTGATAGGTATATACATACAATTGCACTGCTTCTAGCTCTTTAAGAGTCGAGAAGAAGGCAAGTCTCGCACCATCGTTATCGCTCACTCAGCTTCGGTCATATGATCCGATTGATTGACTACTTTTTTGGACCAAATTTATTTGTCAGTATTTATGCAATATTATTTAATCCAAATTAGATCGTTTCTGTAACGGTAATTTAATTTTTCCTCCGTTTTAATTTTTCCGTTATAATTTGAATTTGGCAGTTTGCATAAATGGCCGTTTTAATAAAACAGCCATTTTGAGTTGCAGCCTTACATGAAGAGTTGCAATTCTTCATTATTACCCAACGTTTTGGATGTAAATATATAAACTTTCCCTCAGATTTTCCTTACGAAAATTTTGATTTCTCCTTATTTATTCTGCATTGTTTTAAACAGAAAGAAAACAGTAAGTGTGATTTACTACTGATCTTTGAGTTCGTTAGTCACTGTGGTTTGAATTACCACTACACCAGTGAGGGTAATCCATTCTATCCTGGGAGGAAATAATCATAAACCTCGGGTACTAGGAGGGAATTAAGTTCCTTAAGGAAACACTGTGAATTCAGTGGGCTCGGATTAATTATGTTCTTCTACATTTTTGATTTTATATTATTTTTATATTTGAATATATTTTTGAATACAGAATACTAATAATGATGAGGTTAAGTTTTGGGTTTGTAGATTAGCATTTTGCCGGCTTGATTTTATCTGCACTATAGCGCTTTGAATTAGAGTAACTGTTTAATTTTCAATTCATAATACGCACAGATGTACTTTGATGTGGAAATTAATGGACAACATAGTGGGTGTACTGTGATGGCCTCTTTCGGAAAATTGTGCAGAAAACTTGAGAAGACTGCAAGTGTTGAGAATGGATGATTCAATTTGAGAAGTTTGTTTTTGGTTAAGCATATAATATACCTCATCAGTCATCACCACACCAGCAGCTTTGTTTGGCAACATCCTCTTGTCTTGGTTACAAGAGATGGTGATAATACCATCTTCTCAAAATGGAGCAAATACATTAGAATCGCCTCGGTTACAAGTTAATATATGTTCTCTTAAAGCTATAATTTAAACATCAATGCCACTATTGTCCTATTCATTTTGTCTTTCACTTAAAATTCCTTCTTGAAAAGAAGGAATGGTTAATAGAATCTTTCACTCCAGCAAACAGAAGAGACACCTCACTTGGTATTCAAAGTATATATGACCTCTTCCTTCCCCCCCCCCCCCCNACACTTTCACATTATTTATTATTATTACTAATCAAATTATATATGAGAACATTCTCCCCCTTTTTTTTTTCTTTTTTGACGTTTCATTTTACAAACTTCCTGTGCAGTTATAAGACTGTGGAATATAATAGTATAATCATAAATTTAAAATTTGCATTTTACCAGAATGGAGGAAATAAGGAAACAATTGATCAACTTTATCAGTTTAACCTTAATAAAAGTGAATTACTAATTATTTTCAAAATTATTCAGTTTCTTGAATTCAGGCGTTACTAGCTTTTCAATTTCACTTACCTTTGGATTAAAACAAAACGAGGCACATTTCCATTACAAAAATGACATTATGTAAGTCAAAAAATGATAAAAGAGGAGGTTTTTGGAATGTCAAATGCCTTGAACTTTGCTCAACTAAACCATTAAAAACAAAAAGTAATTAAGTCGTATTGTAAGAAAGACTCCGGATTAACTAAAAAGATAGTTTACCTTTGTGTAACATCGGCTTTTTCTGAATCTACCTAGGAAGTCAAGAAAATTCTAGACAACATTTACTCGGGAAATACCTTCTGAAATAGCCTTTTCTCCTTTTGATAGGTTCTGAAGTAGCCAACTATAGAGAAATGGTCTTTATATATTGCACATGAACTACATTATCAATATGACTTCCTCTCTATATGGACTGAAATTACATTATCAATATGACTTCCTCCTTAATATGGACTGAAATAAATTATCAATATGACTTCCTCTTTATATGGACTGAAATACCTTATCAATATGACTTTCTTTTTATATAGACCTTCTCCCTGTGAAAAATGGAAATACAGGCCATTTGATCATTTGGCATAGATACTTCCACAGGAATGCATCTCGCTGCACGATTGAACAGAAAATGAGAGCAATGCTGCAAATTTCCAACCGGGTCGCCCAAGAACCACCACCCCCCCCCCCCCNAAAAAAAAAAAAAAACCCCCGCCCTCTGGCCGTCCCTTTTTTCTCTTCTCATAAACAGTAGTTCTGTATTCTGACCTTCATCAAGATATAGTATCTTAGTCGCTATGAAGTTTTCTCCTCTGACATCTGTTTATATACCACCTCGCATGTTTTTTTAGGCCAATGCTAATCATTACTTTAAGGCTTGCAAGCATGACAAATGTCATTGCTGACAGAAGAAAAATCCAAAAGAGCCTCCAAGGAAGCGGATTATAGGGAAGATGAGCAGCAAACACAGGACGCAGCACCCGGATTACCTGACATGCAAAAGAGGTTGCTAAGTAAGGAATAAATGAGCATTTTAAGCTCTGTATAAAGGAAGGACCCACAAGTCCAAGGGAATAGATCCTGCTTCCCCTATGTTCTATATCCACGAAGTATAGTATTTTGAAATAAAGAGACTGATTTTATTCAGAAATTCTAATGATAGAAGATGGCGGCTTTGGACAAATCAGAAAAAAAACCTTACCACACAAGCAGGTGCCAAAGGGACGAAAGTGAGGTTATTCTTCATATTGTCCGTTTGAATATTCAGTGTCTGTTAAAAGTCGACAATTAGAGTAATGTGAAAAACAAAATCTTCAGAAAGAAAAAAGTACAAGATGCCACAACGGCTTAGTAGGATGAAGAGTGTGATAGCAATATAGCAGTCTAAAACTACAAATTATTCGAGCTTATCAGAGAAATCCACCAGCTTAAAGAGCTTGACTCTACAAGCAAAGTCAAACAGCAGCCCATGAATTAAAAATACCTGCTTACAGAGATCTTCAAGAAACTCTGAAAAGGCAATCGGCTTGATATTGTTAAATTTTGCGATGAATGAATGCTTGATTATATCAATTGTCATCTCACTTACGTAGACGACAAATGCATTCTGCAGGATTCAAAAAGATTCAAAAACAATTCAGTAAGTTGATCACTTCATTGCACAAGGAGCATCAGCAGCAGGCCTTACACAAAGAAAACTTTCAAACCAAGGTCCATCTGCCTCCAGAAGGTTTTGAGCTAACACAAATAAGAGAAATGCCGAAATATGGAACCGCTCCACTGAATCTGCCAACAGCCAATTGACTTAAAGTTTAAATGCACAGAAACTTTGTAATCAAGCACAAATGTGAAAATAAAATCAGTACCATAGGATTGAGCATTTCCAAACACCATTAAGCTTAAACGAAATGATAAATAAAACAACAAATAAAAAGTCACTAATCAGCAACTAATATATGGATGGGTGAACATGGGAACTAGTAAAAACAGGAGGAACAGATGAAAAAGAAAAACCACACCCATCAATAAAATCCAAATCCATCAGACAGGCAATGCCAAAATTGGCCCTGAGCTTCCTTCTCCTGAGGTGCCAAGAGCACTATGTCAAGGGAAGAGGAAATCCTTTTTTATGATGCACAAGTTAGAGAGAGAGAAGGTCGGAAAAGATGTTTGATAAATTATGCATAAAGTGAAAACCAACAATTAATGGACACCATCTGAGAATAGTGGCAAAATAGGTACTGCTACCATTTCTAGTAAAGTAGGTTCTGCTACCATTTCTACTGGATACATTTTTGTTAGAAATAATATATTTGACTCTGCACGTGAGTACAATGAGCAATTTTCTGTGCATATAACAGGGCACATCTGAAAAGACCATTTATCTGAATGTTGGGATGCACCACTCACACTGTTAGTGAAAACAATGATCAATTAATTGTATTCTGTGTGTTTAATTTTTATTTTAATTCACATTGAAGACGCAACCCTAACAAAGTGAAATACAAGTCCTTTAGAACGGTAGTGAAACAAACAATGTGAAAGGGGAGTAAAAGTAAGGTCTCTAAGACTAAATATAACCATGAGAATCCTAGAAATGGGGATGTTAAGATTGATACCCAGTCAAATAAGATTAGACAAGATTAGAAATAATGACAGCCAACAGATGTTCAAATAGCACATATAAAAGAAAAATGAGAGAAAATGTTAAGGTTATATCCTATGTAGACATCTAAATGTTGAATCCAGTAAATGTCAATATGGCAGTTGAATGTGCTCGAAAAAGACTAGGTATACCAAAAATCATAGAGAGAAGGAAGTTTCAAAAACTACAATCTCTCGAAATTAATGCAAATATGGGTAAAAACATAAGATTGTAAGCAAAAGATTCATTTTTATTCTTCAGTTCGCAGCGCCTCTTTTTTTGTTGTACTTTTGTTTTCTGCAATGCACGCCTCCTTTTACTAGCTCTATTTCTCTTCCTCTGCATCTTTTGACATACCTCTTCTTTCTGTTCTTTTTTTATGAAGACCTCTTCTTTCTATTCTACAGACCATGAATCTTCTAATATGCAAATCACCTTCTTTTACCACTCCTGATTTTTGAGCTTTTGCTTTTGCTTCTCTTCCACTATCTTAATAAAATTACTAAAGCACTTAAATATTAAATTTAATCTACAGAAAATTTCTATTTCATAGTTGATTAATAGAAAATTGAGTTATCTTTTCTTCCTTTTTTATAAATGAAACTGAACATCAAATTTGCAATTGAACTTATCTTGTAATTACATTTTAGTGATGTTTAATTTTAGTTATTATATTGACAATGTCATTATGTTAGAATAGATGCTGAATTAGTAACTTCATCTGAAATTGAGACTAAATTGACTGGGTGATATTTTTATGAAAAGGTAAATTAATTGATTGACTGACTGATTGGCATTGAGATGCAACCTATAGGAACTACAAACATGCCAATGAAAACATGCAACAGATGGAATCACTTCACACAAGATAATCAAGAAAAAACTAGCTACCAACAGCAGATTCATAAATAATTCTTTAATCATGGCAATAGAACTTTCAAAATTTCAGGTAAACACTGCTAGAAGATAACTCACCATAATATACTAGATTGTGAACGTTATCCTTGCTGTACCGTTTGAATACATTGCTCTTTATTTCCGCAAAATTGTTTGATACAAGCAAAGCAAATAATGCGTTGTTGTGGGCAACTATACAGGTTGACAAAGTGATGGCTTGAGCTAGCAAGATGAAAGAATGAACAAGTATGGGGAGTCAAGGAAACCAGACAATATTAGGAACGAAATTTATCATATTGACCAGATTACGGGAATGGAAAGGATATTTGATGAAGCCACAGCTACAACTTCATCCATAATAAATCTTCTCATCCACAATTGCATATTTTCCGTTGAGCTATTTGCAAGCTCTTCTGCTGTATTAAAGAGAGTCTGCATCACATCTCCACTAAAGCTTTGGAATAGTCTATCAAAAACCTGTCGAGAAGGGCAAATATAGCCTTAAATTTTCTATAAATTGCCCAAAAAAAAGGGAGTTAACCAAAAAATATTGCACATTGAATGATGTTAGGACAGCAACATGGACGTGCAATAAACCAATATCTTGTACAAGATTGGAATGAAAGGATAGTTGATGGAGAACATATGACTAGAGGTGCTTCTCCTTCGAAGTTATTCTATTCTTTAACAGCAAGAATGGGGACATATTTCATTTATTTTACTTTGAAGCACAAACATGAATTACATTCTATGGAATTAGATATGTTGTATCAGAATCGAGCCACCTTCAACATGATACGAAGACCTAAAGTACAACCAATTTGTGGCATCTTAGCACACGCCCTTAATTATAATAAAGTAGTCTATTTCTCACCTCCAAAACATTGTAAACCACATAAAGCTTGATTGTCCCTTGACCACGAATCATGTGATAGATTAGGCTGATATCTGCCAGAGCAAATTGCAAATAGGAGTAAGACTAAACAAACAAGAAACCAAGAATTGAGAAGTCTAAGCTCAGATGTGTGGTTGGGGCAATTAGTATGTAACAAAAATTTAAGACTCGGGGTGAGGATTAAAGAATCCTACTGCACCTGTTTGTTGCAACAAAATCGCCCCACTGGCCAGGGCAACACAACAGCCAATATCAGAAAGCTCAACTGCGGAAAGATTCTTGAACTGCCTGCCATGAGCATGGTCAGGTTATTTTGTAAACATAAGCTGCAGTTAAATACATTTATTTTAACACAACAAAATCAAGTGGCGAGAAAGGGAAGGAGCTAAGGAAATAAAGTAAAGACGTGCTTCAGATGGGAGGGTGAATCAATTGTTTTAGAATTTAGAGTCACTATAACCAACAAAAATAACAGGGGCAAGATAAATAAAATAAAAGCAAGGACAAACTCTAAGTTTTTAAGGGAAAATCAAGACGACAGTCTCTCTTCTTCCCACTAAGATTTGATTGGGAAGTCTCCTACTTCAGAGGTAAACAATAGAATAACTTTGAAGGCAAAAATGTCCCTAGACTTCCAACCTCTTAGGTACTTAAGAGCATTACCCTTGTTCAACTGATAGTCCTCCTGTAAGTTCCGCTCTGCAAATTCACATAACCAAGGAACTATTACTTGGCAGTAACAGAAACTTCTCCAAGTACAACTGGGGAACAGTCTTGGAGAATATATTACCTCTGGGGCACCAACTGAACACCATTTTCTACAAAAAGAAACTTTAATTTCCCCTTTATTGTCTTTACTCATAATCCCTTAATCTCCTACAATTATTTTCTTTTCCCGGGACAGATGTAACAAAGGAAGCAAAGCTGAAACACCATGAATTTTTTCACAGCAGAATTTGTGATAAAGTCTTCTTTTTATTATTAATAATCATACCACATTTCTGTTACTAAACAAATAATGTTCAAATTGTTGCAATGTCCTATCTCTACAATAAATCCGAACAGAATACTAGACATGAAGGTATACCCAATCAGTAATAAACTCCCAAAAAACGCAAAAAGGAAAAATCTTATATCAATACACCCTCCAATAACTATCCCTCATCTCCTTCAAGTTGATATTTTAGCAACGCATACCATATGGCAGCTGCAACTTCACACCAAAAGAAATTCAATGAAAAACCAGTAATTAAAAGCTCATTGCACAAATACACTGTTCCCAGAGGTTTCAAAACCACCAAAAATTATCAGCCTCTATGAATAGAGATAATTCATTAAGAAGAAAAGAATGAGTAATGAAAGAAAACCCTACCAATTCCCTCGAGTTCGGTTTGAGATATATAGTGACTACATATGGTTTAGTTTTTGGTAAAATACTGCTTCTATGCAAGATTACATCCCTAATCTTTGCATAATTATGAAATTCATAACAAATTAAATCAAACCTAAAAAATCAACATGGATTGGGGTAGTAAGGAAATCTTATATTACTTCTAGACAAAATCTTAGATGAACAGTTTGATTAAAGGGTTAATTTGAGATTACAGAAAAAATTCTGCATCCCATCTGCTGTAAGGTCACAATGGTATGATGAATTATTTTAGGACAGTACGATAGACACAATTCTCCTGGAGAGTGGAGATCCCAAAAAATCATTTCAAGTTCAAAGAACAAAGGAAGAGTGAAGCATGAAATACCAACCTTGTCTTCAGAAACCTCCAGCAGATCATGATTATCCTCGTTGGCATGACAGTTAGCAGTGACAGGAATGAATCAAAGCAGACAAAAAAGCCAACATTAATAAGCTGCAAAAGCAATAGTTTTGTCATCTATTCAGCAAAACCAGCTTGATAGTTTATGAGATAAAGACTATATCCGAGAAGAACTACGAAGAACAGCTAGTGGACCTCCTAGTCTGCAGTTCGTTCCGAACAATATTGGGAAGTAAGAAGAAAAAAAAAAAAAAAAAAAAAAAGACCCCTATTTGCACTATCACAGTCCAGGGCAGATAAATAACAGAGGAACAAAAGATGCAAGTCAAGAAGTGAACACCAGGAAACTGAGGGCAATGAAAGAATAATGCATTCAAAATATAATTTGAGAATGCTTCAAAGTGCAGTGTCTTAATAAAGTATTATACCAGCTCACATCGCCATGGTAAGCGAAAAATGGTATCATAAACTCTTTGCCGCTCTTTCTCATCCCCGCGGGAAACTGTACTCCTTAAGGAATTACCCACATACATCTCTTCCATGAAGCACTTCATTGGTGACTTATCCACCTGAAATGTTTCTAACAAAATACCACACAATAAAGTAAGAGAAAAGAAAGGATACATGTGAAGTTTTCTTCTGCAACTAAACTAAATTAGAAGTAAATTTGAATTTAGAGATACAAGGTTCCAAACCTGCCTCTAAAATAAGGCGAGAGCTAGGGACGTTACTATATGAATGAGACTTCATCCATATTACATTACAAGCGATTCAAATTACTAAAAGGCTCCTCTAGTCCCGAGCTTGGTAAATAAGGCCGTGAAAAATTATTTTCTTCCGGCCTTTAAGTGATGGGAGGAGTCACTCTTGCATTCTCTCTCTTGGGTAGGTCAGTCTCGCTCTCTCTTTCCGCTAAGTACTATATATGTTATGGTATAGCTGCCGCGCCATTCCAGTAGTGTTTGTTAATTTGTAGTTTTGGGGGGGAGGGGGGTTAATGAGAAAAGGTAAATATATACCTTTTGCCAAAAGCAAGGGATCCGGGGCCCGAACGAGAGCAGAGGCAGCATGGCAGGAATTCTCAAAAAAGAAAAAATGAAAACAGGCAGGGAGGTAAGAGCGAGTAAGACATATTTGTTACTAGGCAACCACCCCAACCCCTCCTCCCTCCCCCAAGTGAATTTATTTGTCTTATATTTAGCTAACTTCATGTTTAAAGTGCAATGACGTAGTTTCTCAACATGAGAAAAGATATGAGGATTAAGGATGCCTCATACAAGCTTCTCTCTAGAACTAGAATTTCTCTATTCAAGTACTAATCATCAATCTTTTCTCTACACGTTCCTCCCGTTGCCATAATATGTTCCTATTGGAAAATTGGCAGGAAATGAAAAACATTTAGAAAACCATTAAAGAAAAACAAAAAAGCTACATGCTTACGATTGGGATCTTCGGCCATCAACTTCTTCCAATCTAAAGACGCTTCCTTCTCCAAACTCCTCCCTGCAACCCCATTCATATTCACATTCACTTTGACTCTCGAATTTGACCTTGATTCCAATTCCTTAACAACACTCTCACTTTCTCTCTCACTAATCTGTGGTGATCCGACACTCTCTTCGGTCACTCCACTGACCATAACATTTCTTTGCCTCAACTCCCCAAACGGAAGTCCAGAAACTGAACTCACTGAACAATTACTCTCAGGCTTCGGCAGCGTAACAGGTTCCTCACATACCACAACACTGCTGCTCTGAGCAACACTGTAACAGTAACCGTTAAAATCCCCGAAGGAGGATGAGCGGCCTAGCTGCTCGTCCGTGACGGAATATTCGGAAATTGAGGAATGCTCAGCGATTCTCTTGTGCTTCTTCTTTTTCTTCTTCCTCTTGCGGTTTCCGGTAGGGCTTGTGGTGTCATCGTTAGGCAGAAGCTGAGGAGGAGGATCGGAATTGGATCGAAGGACAGTCGCGGTGGAGGAATCGTAATCGCAATCGTGATCGTCGTATAGGATGGAAGTTGAGAGAATGTCAAATGAGACCTTGCGTCCAGTTGATCTCAACGCCATTGATGAAGCTAGAAGCTATGGCGATGGTGGCGGTTCATGGAGGTTGCTGATCGGCGACTAAGAAATGAGAAGGGAATCGGCGGAGAGGGGAGGAGGGTGGCGGTGGTGAAGATTTGGGTTTTTGGGTTGGGCTTTTGACGACTTGCCTTCTTTCGGAGGAAATTTTGTCCCCGAATTGTAAGTTAAATAAATGTATATTTGGACTAAAATAGCCTTCAAACCAGAACACTTAAAAACACCTGAAAACAGCACCCATGGAAATGCTTCCGCCGATAAACCTTTGTATTCTCTGTACTCGGATGAGGTACAATTTGATAAGGAGATTGATTATTGATTCTATATCAGGATATACTTCTGTATATATGGAAAGATTCCGTTGGGTCTTTATTGGATTCAGAATTTGAGCAATCTGTACGACCCGATTCAGACGAGGATGATTGAGCTAATTGTTGTAAATTTATGATTGCTGATTACCCCATTGTTGACATGGGAAAAACTTGGGAAGCTTTTGTCGAATACTTGATACATTGGGATGGCGATCTATGAGTAAATTTGCTATCTCTGACTTTAACAAACAAAAATTGGGCTTTGAATTTTAGTAAAGGAGCAGAAGCTTGAATTAATTTAGTAAGGATTACTTAGAAGAATTTCAATAATTACCAAGAGAAGGGGAAAAGGAAAAAAGGTTCTAAAGATGCACTTTTCCACACTAACATATCACAAATTAACGATTTGCTACACTGACAGCTTCTGAGGTCGGTATTTAATTGTTAATTAAGTCATGCGGATTTAGTATGACTTGATACTATTTTTATTTATCAGAAAATTTATAAAAATAAAAAGTAATTAGTTCAAATTTGGTGAGATAAAGACCTTATTTTGAGCTGATACCTGAAGGATTATATGTACCAAAAAGATCATGAATAATATCCTAAAACCCTTTTTAACTATCAATTTTTTGTGAGTTACCTACTTGCAGCTTGTTTGGATGATTGTCGCGTATCAATTCATAATGTATCGTATTATATTGTATTGTATCGTTTGATGAATATGTTTGGATAGATTGCGTCATTTCACGATATCATACACCAACAATATGAACAATAAACTTGCAATATTATTAAAAAAAAATTATGATAGGGGTAAAATTACTATATAAAAAGGTAGAATAAATGATAAAATAAAATTATTTAATAATAATAAGGTTAAAACAAAAGAAAAAAAATTTGTCTTTCTCTTGATTTGATGTAATGGACAAGTAAAAGTTAATATGTATTTTTAGTATAGTGGACAAGTCAAAGTGAATGGATGAAGTACTTAATTACTTGAAAAGACGAGGAGAGGTTAATGAGCCAAGAACTGACTAACAAATAGGCTCAGTTTATGTTTATGCTTGTTTTCACGTGAATGATGATTTTATGTTGGGACAATTACATTCTTATATAGTATTTCAAAACTTATTACTCTCTTTACTCAACTTTTAATTTAATAACATAGGCATATATAATTTGTCTATTATATATATTTTAAGAATTTAATTAGTATCAATTTAACTCCTAAAATTCTCTAACGTACATATCCCACTCCCCCACGTTTCTCTCTCCAAACCCGTACAATCTCCCCCCATTAACGCTCCCTTCAAGTTTTCTTCAAATTTTTTTTATAATCTCTCTGAATCTTTCTGAATTCTCTCTCTAAATCTTACGTTTCCTTCCCTTACAATGAAGAAGAAAGGACTTTTGAAGAATAACCCTAAAAAATATAATGTTGGTGATATTCCTACTTTTGATTTGAGTGTTTTGTCACAGGAATTATCCAAAAAAGTAGTGAAATCGGCCCATGCAAAACCAGAGACAAAGTCCAAGCTTTCTCCTCGTGAAGCTAGGGTGGAAGCTCGAACAAAACTCAAGCATGACAGGAATGCTGGTGAAGCTTCGGCATCTGCTAAATCAGTAAAGCGGAAGGGAAAAGAAATTGCTCTTGATGATGATTTGTCGAAAGATAAGTTATCCCAAAATCTGCAAAAAAAATTAAAATTTCTCCTACTGTCAAACCTTCAAAAAAGAAGAAGGTTCAAAAATCACCTAAGCCTATACCCCAACAGTCATTAGAGAAGGTAAAATTTTAGAAGTTACAATTTTGGATTTTTTTTTTTAAGTTACAAAACATGTTCAAAGTCTCATGACTATGCATACATTTTTATTTTTATTTTTGTATTTGTAGACATTTTGTCTACATTATGTATATTTGTTGTTGGTCATCAAATTTTCTACATTTTCCTCGAAATTGTAGATTTCTTGTAAATTATTCGAAAATATTTTGTTATGGGATTTACTACCTTATTTAGTTGGTTTTGTGGTTATTAGTTGCTCTATTTTGTAGATGTTAGCTTCATTTTCTGTAAACAAATTATATATGTTATGTCTTTTTGTTACTTTCTAATTTCCTGCTCTAAACATAATTTGTAGCTTCAATGTAGTCAGTTGTTATATATGTTTACTAATTTTAAAACTTATTTGTATGCAAGGTATTTATGTCTTTCTGATTGTAGATAAATTGTAGTAGAATTATATTTATTTTGTTTTGAATATTCAAACAAGTCTTTTTTTAACTTACTGTTCACTTGGTGCAGAATCGAATATTTTTTGCACCACATGATGTTGATTATGGCATCACTAGGTTTCAGACATTATCGGACTATGTTGTTCCTTGCCAAATCAACATGTTATTGTCTGATAATGGGTTAAAGTTATTTAAGAAGACATGTTTTCAGTATTTTCTTTCCATGCCCCAAATATGTATCCAAAATCAAGCAATTCATTTTCTCATGAAGTATGAATTGAACGCATCCGAATCTGATTTTTTTACAACATAGATAAAGGGTGAGAGTCTGAAGTTTGGGTTGAGGGAGTTTGCCCTCATCACTGGCCTTAGATGTGTCACAGAAGTAACGGACTTTGGTTACACACCTAAGTATGACAGTAAAATAATAAGGAGCTATTTCCCGAACAAAGAAAAAGTTGAGAAGTCATACTTGAAACAAATTGTAACCAGTCGTAGTTGGGTGAATGATGAGGATGCTGTTAAGCTGTGTATTCTCTATCTGATAGAATTATTCCTTTGTCCTTCAGAAAAAGATAATGGTTTGATAGACCATTTTAGGTTCTACTTGGTGGACTCGGGGCAGTATGCGACTTTCGCATGAGGTATCAAAACTTATACACAATTGCTCAACCCTTCTGTGCATTTTTATCTCATTCGAGGTTTTGCACTCGCTATGCAAATATGATTGTATGAGTGTTGCTCTACAGTCAACACTGATATAGCTACAAGGGTTGGTAATTTGATCCTCCGCATACTTAACTGGACAGCTAGTAAGGATAAGATATGGATATCTTCTTTGGAAGATAGAATGATCAAGGATCAAGGTAAATGTTTTTCACTTTTGGACAGAAAATTAAATCCAAATTATCTACACATTTTATACATATTATGACTAGGTCCCTTACATTTTTTTCTCTCAGTTCACCAACATGCTTGAAGCCCCTGAAGAGCTTTCAAGAATGAATTTGCCAAACAAAGTTGAATACATCCTTAAAGAAGCTGAAATAAAGTCCCAACCTCCGACAGATGCTCCATCTCCATCTCCATCTGGATATAAGTAGGTAATGGGAATAGATGACAACAAAGATATTGTGAAACAATTAAAAAATTAAAAAAAAGATGTTGATAAGGTAACCAATTAAGATAATTCTAGCTGGTTTCTTTAATTTATGTTATACAAATTATTTCTTTAACTCTTTCTATTTTTTATACGTAGGTCGGTTCAGACCTTAGAGCCTTCAAGAAAGAGGTATACCTAATTCTTGAGTTTTAGTCTTTTATATATATATATATGTGTGTGTGTGTGTGTGTGTGTGTGTAAGCCTCTAATTATTAGATACATTATAACAATTTTTCGTTCTTTAAGTTTTTGAAGAACTAGGTAGCACTCGCGTGCTACTCAGTGATTCCATCAAGTCTGTGTTACAGGCAATTGATGCTAAGGTTTTATTCGAAATATATTCATCTGGCACAATAATTGTTACAATATTTATGTTTATAATAGTATTCATAAGTGCAGCCTAACAAATTTCCAGTGCAGTTTACTAGTAGTTCTATGAAAAATTATGAGCATTACAAAGAAAAGAACAAACAACAGAATGCGGGCAGTAGTGCTAAACCAGTGTTGGCCAGCAGCAGCAGAACAGATTTTTTAACAATTATTACACAATTTGATGACAACTAATCTACATTATATTAACGTTATATCTACCAATAACTACAAACAAATAATCTACATTATATTTTCAACCGTTCTCTTAGATATAGGGCACATGTCTGACATTCAAAATGAGGAGAATTTTCTTGTAGGTGTTGACTTATCTTCCCAATTTACAGGGGCATTAGAGGAAGAAACTGCAGGTATGGTTTCATCTACATATTAACTTTAATTAAACTATAATTTATCTATATATTGCTCAATACATATTACATCAGAGCTACAGAACAACATTTAAACAAATTAACTTCAATTAAACTACTATTTATCTATTGTGTAGTTTATGTTAATTTCAAATGATCTACAATTTTATTAAGTTGTACACATTTGTTGTAACAGAGAAGGAAACAATGCATGTGGACTCTCCAAAACAGAATGCAAATCTTGGCACAGAAGGAGACCATTTAAACGAGGAGAAGGAGATCGTGCCTTTGCAATCTCCCATTCAACAAGCAAATGATATACAAAAAGGAGACGATTGCAATAAAGATTTTACTAGTATTATATTTTATAATATAATTGTAGGAAAAAAAATAACTTTTATATAAGTTTCACTTCCCAAAAGAACTAATGCAACCAACATACAATGTTGTTCTTTTGTTTTAAATATTGTAGGTGAACCAGCCAACTATATCATTCGGACAATGACTCCAAATTTGGAAAAAGGGCAGTAACACTTGATGATTTTGAGCTTCCAGAGAACTTCTCACAAATTGTTAAGTTCGAAGAGGTAAATGAAGATGAAAGAACCCCTGTGCATCAGGGAAGAACAATGGTTCCTAGAAAGCATGTCAGATCCCCCTTTCTCCCTTATTTCAGTTGTGGGAAAAGCACTTCTGCTGGACCTCCTATAATTTTCAACATCAAGCATCTATTTACTGGGGTTATTGGAGACGATGTTGATCCTGACTTGTTGGAAGAATTCAATAAGTGGTTATATTTAGGTACCGACACGGTTTCAAAGAGCTTAGATTATAATTTTTTTTCATGTTATAGAGTGCATACAATTTATGGATTGCAAACTGAAACTACATAATAATTGTACTTGATATGTCTCTAAATAGGAGGAAGGCGCCTTATACTTTAAAAGATAACCAGCTCAACCCCTGGTTTGTTCTTGGAGTGGAGAAAGTTGATAAAAAAGACTGGTTTTATACTTTGGCACATCTGGGGTAAGTATTCAACAACACAGTACACACATACCTTGGCAGAATTTAATGATTAGCTGTAGTATTCTGTTATTTTAGAAATATATAGATTTTTTGTCTGAAAATTGTAGTTACATTGTATGAAACATTGAGAAACAATAAAATCTGTTTTTTTTTTTCCGAGCACATTGATGTTATTTTATACTATTTGAGGAAGAGAGGAAAGTATGGTCCTTCAAACAAAATACAGTTTACAATCACTGACTGTATGTTCAAGACTAGAATTGAACAAATTTATGAGAGGTATATTAATGCTCCTGTCGATAAGAAGCCTGCTGTTGTCAAATCCCCGTGGCAGAATACATATTGAGGTACCGATTACTTGCAAATGTTGCATGGGACAAATTTGATTTTGTGATTATACCAATAAATATCGTGGAGAAATTTTATTGGTTGTTGGCTGTGTTTGACATCACCGATAGGGTTCTATATGTTTATGATTCTATGGTCTGTTTACGAAATCACAAACTTGTTGAATCTGTTGTCAACAAGTTTGCTACTATGATCCCCCTCTACTTGTCATGCACCGGTTTTTATGGCAAGCATCCAGACATCAACTACAAGAACACAAAGACATATATTGAAAAAGGTGTTACTGACCCTTTTGACATTCAATAGTTGGTCGGTAAGATACCCTAGCAAAAAGAAGGATCACTGTATGTGCTGCTTTCCTTCTATCTATTTAATTAATTATATTTTACAATGAATGCTAAAGCTTTTCCTCCATTATTTTTTGTAGTGACTATGGTGTATACGTGGTGGCATTTGTAGAATATGTCAGCATTAGAGAGCTATCGATTTCAAAGGAAGACCTTTCTGATATTGATCAACACTGACGACGCTATGGAGCGCTCCTTTGGAATTATACTAGGAAAAAGCGAGAGCTTGGTGCAATTAGTGAAAGTGAGGTGACTGGAAGATTAGCAAGAAGAAAAGGGTCACCAGCTGTGAACAAGAGAACACAGATTCGAAAAAAGAAGAATTAGTTTACTTAGGAGAAAATTTATAGTTAAACTGTATAGATGTAGCTAGATTGTAGTAAAGTTATAGACAAATTTATAGTTAGGAAGGGGTCAACTGCAATTCATCTGTACCAGATTTGTGCTACAATTGTTTTGCCGTTTGTGTTGTTATTTTATCCAGAATTCTAATACATAAAATATACAACATCTGTGATTTTTTTTTTGGTTGAAAGTTGTTAGTACTTGATTTCGATTTTTGTACTATATAATTTATTTATAGCATAACTATAATTATTTCTACAACTAATATACAAAAATACAGAATTTATTCAATTTAGTTGTGTTATTATGAAAATTTGAAAGTAATAAATAAACCTAGTATTTAAACAAAATAACTATAAATCAGTTGCATTAAGAGTTGAAATATGTTTAGCAAGCATTCATTCTATGAGACAACGTTTATTCAAATTAGCAACACATTTACACCACAACTATAAGTCTCCAGAACAGAACAAATACAACTTCATGTCTTAACAGACAAATTATCATCAATAGTACTAAGTAAAAAAAACTTTAAACTGTATCAATTTTTATTTCCCTTTTGGGGCATTCCTACAAGATCTTTTGTTATGCCCTTCTACTCCGCAGTTGCCACATGAAACCTTGTACTTTTTTTGCATTCACTTCATCATATGGTTTGATCTTTGTTTTTGAGGTCTCCTTGGCTGCCTTTTTCTGGTAGGTGGATTTACAACTTCTTCAGCTATATGCTGTGGCACATTCCATTTGCTTTTGTCAGGCAGCGGGTCTACTAGTATTTCATCAAGTCTTAAACAAGGCTCTCCCTCGTGTAATAAGGAGAACAATAGTTTTCATAAGACTCGTTCCTATGCCTCAAAGCCGCCAAAGCATGTGCACAAGGAAGTTCATCAAGTTGGAATTGTCCACAACTACATCTCTTGTTTTGAAGGCAAACAATGAAGCGCTTCACACTATCTATCACAATATGGATGTAATATGTTGAAGCCCTCACCTACAATTTCATTACAAACACACAACAAGTTGTCAGCAACAAATAAAATATAAAATAACTACAATTATACAACAACTTTTCTACAATTAAGAGTATATATTAAGTTTGATGGAATCAATGATCTGATGTTAATGGCTATAGCTTACTCTCATCTTCTGTGATAATATCCTGTTGTCTTCCAACTCTTTGTTGTATTTTTTCTCAAGGTATGTGAATGTACCCTTTGCATTCGATAACTTTTCATTAGTCCAACGTTCAAGAAGAGTCCTCATGTACTCTAATAGTTCTACTACAGGAAGCTCTCTTGCATTTTTGGTTACCTCATTCAATGACTTTGCAATGTTTGATGTCATCGTCCACGTTCTGTTCACTATAGCATGTACCCGAGACCATCTGTGATAGCCAATATCGTATAAGTATGCTTTAACACGTGTGTCGATCTCTTCAATCTTTGACATTCTTTCATTAAATTCATCAAACGTGTATGACTGTGCCGTGGCAAAGTACAATTCGCTTAACTTTAGATGACTCTTCTTGAACTTTGACCTTACATTTGTCCAAATATGCCACATGCAAGCATAATGTGGCATACCTGTATAAACAGTAGATGTTGCCTTCAAGATACTCTCATTCCAATCCGAAACAACACATATATTTGGTTTTTCTCTATATGCATGTTTGAATTGCTCAAGAAACCACCTCCATGATGCGTTATTTTCTGAATCAACAACGGTGTATGCTAGTGGTAATATACTACCTATCATACAGGTGGCAAAAAGAAATTCAACTTCTGTAATAAAACTTAAGAATATAAAAAATACAGTCTCAAAAATAACTTTATAATAATATTTTTCAATTTATCTACATTACCTAATGCATCCATTGTGCTAGCTGTTAGCATGATTCCCCTATATGCCAACTTCAAGAAGGCCCCATCAACTACTACAACTGGCCTACAATGCTCCCAACCCTTGATGGACGTACTAAGTGCAACAAATGCATACAAAAAACAGTCATCTTCAATTTTCTGTAATTTCACTACCGACCCCGGATAAGTCTTCTCCAGAATATACAAATAACTCGGCAATCGGCTGTAGGAATAAGCAGGATGACCTCTCAAAAATTCCAAAGCTTTTTTCTTTGCTCTCCAAGCTGGCACGTATGTTAAGTTCACTCCATGATCCGACAACATGTTAGTTTGTATGTCTTTTGGTGTGTATATTGTCTTAGGATCTGCATATTTTGGCATCACCATGCTGTCAACTACCATGGTAGTTGGTTTGCGTTGTATGTATGTGTTGTCCATCAAAGAGCATGTGTGCAAGCTATTGAATTTTTGAACCTTGAACAATGCTGATTCATTTATGCTGGTGGACTTGAAATGCCACGTACTTGTCACCAACACATACGAGACAGTAGCTACAGAATAAAAATAATTCAAAAAATATTATGGAAATTGTAGCACAAAATACGAGGCTGTTTATGCACAAAAAATTATCTTAAACAATTTATAAACAAAAAAAAAATCAACTTATCCACAGTATGAATGACAAATAAAATGTTCAAATGTTCTTGCACTAGACATTTTCACCCTAAATTGAAACTTATTTATATCAGAATAATGCTTCATTGCACTGACAATTGTTTGCTTGTCTTGGTAAACTTGGCCAACTTCAATTATATTTGGCGTATGTTTTGTTATGATGATATTTTCAAATTCTACAATTGCCCGAGATGTTTGCATATCAAACAACTTCATTGTTCCTGATACTTCTCTAATTGTGTTACAATTGCTTGACAATTGTACCATGTTAGTATTACAATAATCAGAAGAACCTGCACTCAATTAAAAGCATAGCAATTCATACCTCTGTATATTCGTGTGTTCAGTATTTGAAATAATGCTTGTAGAGACAAAATAGTTGAACTACATTTGTTATGTAGTAAACTTGTAGATAATATGTAGAAAAATTGTAAACAATTGAAATTAAAAAAACATCATCATTGGAAAAACAGAGCAAATCTGCGATTGTGCTCGCACTAGACATGGTGCATTCCAGATCGAAATCACGCACTGTTATACACAACAGATACATTTCTAAGTTTTTGTTTTTCTTTTTCGTCTTCATATACACTCGCACTCCCATATCGCTCCGAATTTTCATTGGAGGACACCGTTCATTGACAGTGTATTTGATTTCGATGAATTTTGCGGAGGTATCGATCATTAGATGCTCTGCAATTGCGGAATTCAATTGACTATATAATTTGAATCGTCATTTACTACAATTCCTTCAACATCAAAATCTTTGTATCTCTAAACGCTATCCCACCACCCATTGAGCTGAAGCATAATTGCTAATTTTGACATGAGGTAGCGAAATTCAATTCGATTGTAGCTAATTGTTTACAATTGAATTGTTCAAAACCATTCTTTATGGAAAACTAGAGGAAACCAGGAAAAAAAAACAGAGAATAGAAGGATGCGATGATAACCATCGAAAATCTGCGTATAGAAGGATTCTACGAATATATTGCCTTCATAATTGGTGCGAGGATTGTGTCAGTAAAATCTTTAAGCAATCCCAAAAATCTCGCGCCTAAATATGGAAGACTATTGCAGAAAGGAT
Organism: Nicotiana obtusifolia; assembly: GCA_002018475.1. Lineage (NCBI taxonomy): Eukaryota > Viridiplantae > Streptophyta > Magnoliopsida > Solanales > Solanaceae > Nicotiana > Nicotiana obtusifolia. Next base: position 2,772 of record MCJB01048367.1, on the reverse strand, counting down.
TCTAGTTTATGGAAATGTACATATTTTATAGATAAACTGTGTTTAGGTCGGATAAATTCATAAACATGAATAATTTTTGTAATAAGTTTTAAAATACTGTTTAGGAACGAAAAAATCCCTTTTATGTTTCAGTTTGACATTGTATCACATTTTCTTCGTAATTTAACATACTTGTTAACAAATCATAACTGGGAAGAGAGTTTAAACCTGTTGATCGATTGATGAAGATTTAATTGTTTGAAACTAAATTGATTGACTGCCGAAAATATGAAAGAATAAAATAATTGAAAATTGATAGGGTAAGATTCCATGAAAGTTTAAACTGCTTGAATATGAACTTCCACTTGAAAAAATAAGTAGCCGGTGGACGAGTTTCTTCGTTAATATACATCACTGGTGGAACTTTAAGCGTTTATAATAACTAATCCTTTATTTTCTTTTTTCTTTAATTTAATAAATATTTTAAATAATAAATTCGTAAAATATTTAATTTCCGTTAACTCCAAGGATCAAAACTACATGTTTAAATTAATTGAAGGTAAATGTACTTAGTCAAAAAATACAAGAACTATATCTGAAACGAGTTGTTAGTCCTTCGCGCGGTCAAATATATTCATGAAAATTAGTTGATGTAAAAAAGATAAAGTTATATAATAAAAAGAAGTGTGTGTATATATATATATATATATATATTGTGTGTGCGTGCTCGCGCGCGTAAAAGGTAAAGTATCAAATGAATAAGGAAAAATAAAATTGAGAAAAGTCAAAAAAGGTCTCAGAAATAAGAGCATCGCATGCCCTTTTGTATTTTTATAACAACAGAATTCCTAAAGAATGTTCATCTCAATTTAGGAAGGAAGGGTAACTCTCATTTTATAGAGAGAAAAATATAAAAATCTTTTTAACTAACTGATGTTCATAATTAGTAATCGTAAATATTAATAACACAAATATTAGTATTTCTATTACAGTAGTTAGAGATTTTTGATCTTACACAACTCCTCTCTCTTTCTATTCTGTATTAATTTTGATTCTTTTTAAAACTTATAATTTTTTTGATAGAATGAATATGTAAGGACATCTCAAATCAAATATGAAACAAGTCATTTACCTTATTAAATTCGGAGTTGAATAAGGGAAAAAATGCATAAATTGTTGTAGTTGATACGTAAAATAAAGGTTTCGATATTAATCCCTATATCTAGCTTAAGCATTGGTTCTAAGAAATGTCATTTTCTAATAAAAATGCGTAAAATAGAGAACTAAGAAGAGACAACACGTCTGTTGGCCTCAAACCTCTATGACGTAAGAGATATTTACTTGTTGTTACCTCTTTTCCTAATTTATCCCCGTCAGATATCGTGGACTTATATTATTTGCAGGGCTATTCTTTAGAAGCAGAAAAAGTAGAGTGAATTTCTATAGCTTGGAAGATTAGACCAATTCACAAATGTCCTCTTCAATTGTAATAAACATTTAATTGTTACAAAATTTAAAAGGATGAGTTGGTTAGGAATACGAAGGAACTCAAGGTTAGAAGGGAAGTTTTCTGGACATATTACTTTAAATAAGATAAATAGAGAGATGAGACAGAAAAGAAAAGGCCAAAAAAAAAGAGAAAAAAAGATAAATATGTTTCCTGATCAAACAGGCATGCCACATCACCTCCTTAAAGTCTAGCTTTATATATATATATAGAGAGATTAAGCAATAATAGAGGGACTAAAATCGCTATTTCACCTTGTTTTGTCTTTTCTCTTTTTTCTCGTTATTTATAATACTAGTTTTTATATTCATGCTTTGCACAAATTATATCTTGCGTTAAATATTATAAAATATATACCTAAAATATATAACTTTTAACTTTTTTTTTTGGTTGAAATTAGTTATTTATTGATAGCTTAGCAAAAATTTACAAAAGAGGGGGACATAAACCTTACCTCACCAAAAAAGTACATGTATCTAGTCGTTCTAAATTGTTGACTATAGATACCTTGATAGTAAGTAGTGAGTCCTATACAAAGAAGATGTTTTAAAGGATCTAGGTCATTTGTACATAAATCCTGCTCTGTGGATATGTTTTTGGTTCCTTGTTCCTTTGCTTGTGAAGTTGGGTCGGTTCTAGCATACAAGGGAAAGCTGTAGTTGTCCTGGATGTATATTATGCTAAGCCTGTGGGGGATGATGTTTTTATAGGTAGAAGGTGATTGGAGCAATTGTAATAGAATGAGCACCGGTGGTGCTAATACCACACAAAATAATTGCGCCAATGACCTACCCCTATAAGAAGCATCTCCTGTTGATATGAGTACCAAATCCAGTTGATGAAACTTTGCGCTGTTGGGAGGTCTTTGTGTGGATATTTCAGATTGTGCAGCTGATCTGTTGCTTCCTTCTCTGATTTTGCTGCTTTCTTTTGTTGCTTTGTATTGTTGAGGCTTGAGTTTCATTGTTCTCATTGGTGTATGATCTGGCCCTGAGTTCTTGCTGCCTGCCGGGATTAGAGAAGCTGAGTGTTGGTTCAAGACACTGCCGTGTTGTTGCTGATAGCTTTTTTCCCTGCTCTTCTGGTGTGTAGTCCTTGTTCCTGCATGAGTTTGTTGCCAGATGCTTCTTGGAAGGGAGTTTGCGATCAGGTGTTTGCTCCAGTGACTGCTCTTTGTGTCCAGTTGATTTGTTGGGCCTCGATGACTGCTATCTCTCTCTGCTGCTATTGTTTCAATCTGCAAAGATAAACTTAAAGAACTCAGAGGTGTGAAAGGAAATATGTGA